>JBAMYA010043050.1:0-13766 GCA_037176975.1 Arrhamphus sclerolepis
TATCTATCTATCTATCTATCTATCTATCTATCTATCTATCTATCTATCTATCTATCTATCTATCTATCTATCTAGCTTTCTAGCTATCTAGCTATATCTGTCTGTCTGTCTGTCTGTGTCTATCTATCTATCTATGTATCTATCTATCTCAATGTTGTCCATCTTTCTGAATGTTTTTTCAATCTTTATTTTGAATCTGCTTTGTTTATTCTATTCTATTCTATTCTATTCTATTCTATTCTATTCTATTCTATTCTATTCTATTCTATTCTATGGTAAAATGATCTTTTATTTGTCTATGACTTCATTATGTAGTTACATAACTTTTTTTTTTCCTGGTGCCAATTAAAACTCAGATTTTTAAAAACAAATGGTGCCGCTGCGTTTCACTGTTTGTGCCTGTGGTTAGAGGGGCTTTTTAGGGGACTTGGTGAAGACTAATACGGAGATAAGGAGAGAATCAGGCTTATCTTTAAAGGTAGGACAGCATTATTTGTGGCAGAGCAGACGAGCTGCAGCTCTACAAACAATGAAGCACTTTCCTTCCCCTTCTGGCTGTAATAGCTGCATGCATGTTGGCGGCAGTGTGGGAACAGGAGGCTAACCGCAGCACAGTCAGCCCCATTGTTCTTTATTTACTGGTACTTCATGAAAATCAAGAAGTGTTAAAGCCACTCATGTATAACCAGTCTATTAACCAGAAAGCTGCTGTGACTGCAGAGTTATCATCATTGTCTGTATCATGGTGTCCTGGGTGTACGAGAAGATATGATGGAATTACTTCAGAAAATGTTCATGTTACTACTCACACACACACAACCTTGAATTGTAGATCAGTTTATCTCATTCAGCAGTAGCGAGAAAAAAAAAAAGACCATTTTGCTCATTTTTGTGTGCTGTTATTCTGTATGTGAGGGTAAAAAAGGAAACATTTATGACAGGCAAATAATTTTTTTCAGGCATTTTTCTGGTCTTGGCTTGAAATAGAAGACAGATTCTTCAGACAAAGTGAAAGTAAATATGGAGCATCTAAATAGTTATTTAACCTGGCATGCTTATTTAATATATCAGTACTGAAGGTGGCTGTGTTGAAGGCCGCTGTTTTAAAGATGACACAATTCTTTAATTGTTTGAATGAGATTTTCTGTATTAATTGATGTAAACCACAACCAAGTCCAGCATTTTGAATCATGGTTAGAATCTTTCACTTATTTTACTGTGATTTTTCCATCCTTTCTTTCTTCATACAGCTTCTACCAGATTCTTGTCTGTCTTGCAGTCCCTGTCAAGATGTGTCCACATTTTGTTTTATTATTAGGTTTTTGTAGATGAACTTGAGAAAAACTTTCAGAAATCTTCTGAAGGATGTCAGTAAATGTTTGCTCAACAGTGAGAGAGGAATGCAGCACCCTTTTTCTCCATGTCTGCCTTTACTCACTGCAACTGACGCATTTTATATTTCAACTTCATTAGTACCCAAAGCTTATTTCCAAAATGTGCCAGCCTTTATATTTCTTTATTTGCAAACCTCTGATGCAGCTTGATTTTGTGATGAGGATGCCCCAATGAATCATAAATATAACCTTTCTTTCCTCACCATTTCTACTTTCTGACACTTCTTAATTGCATTACAAATTTCTATGGTGGTTGTAAACTTGTCAAAAGTTTTAATTTATTATTATTATTATTTTTTATCACCTGGACTGTCTTCACTGTGACTATTAACAATAGAAACATAAGAAATAAGGTCTAAGATTTCTGAAGCTGAATATCACAAAAAAAAGTAACTGTCATCTCATTTATAATATCTTTTGATACGTTGCATTTTGAGCATCAATTCAGCTCCTTTTTTTTGTTTTTAGCAGGAATATGCACAGTAACTTTTGAGAAGGGGTGACCAAACTTTTCTACACAGGAGTATTCAGTTGAGGGATCAGAAAAGAAACAAAAGGAAGGGGAAGGATAAAATGAAGACCAATACTTACACACACTTTGAAGAGGTAGTCAAAACATGACTTCAAATAAATGCTAAACTGGTTCTATAACTGCAGGTAGATGTCTGAATAAGTTTAGAAAGTCTTGTTAATGTACTGCCCCCATGTGGACAAAAATAAAATCAATTCATTAATGCAGCTTTAAATCTGCATTTAAAGTGGGAGGAACATCCGATTTAGATGTTAAGGTCACTAATTAGTCTCCAGTTACTTTGGATTAAGAGAGTAAAATGTGTATAAATACAATTTTTAATATTTCTAAATCTAAACTGATATTTCTGTAAGACACAAATATTTATTTCTTATTTGTTAATTGTATGGTTACCTATCCTTGTTACCTAAAATGTGTGTGTAGTCTATAATATTTTCTGGTGAAGTAATGAAAAAAACACGTTCACAAATGGTGACTCATTTCAAGTATGAGGAGTTTTTAGAGCATACTCAACATGATTTTTACATTCTATCTTTCCATTCTGCTGATTTTTTTTCTTTAGATATCAGACAGGGGGAAAAAGGCCATGAACTCTGCTATGAGCTGAGGTAGCACAATATTAATCCGAAAAAAAAAAAAAATCACAATCCAGATTTCAGAGGGAAGTGGAATAATTAATTAGGAATATTTTTAAAAACAGAAATAAAGCTGAAAGCTGAAAGGTTGTTTCTCTACTTTTTGCAGTAGACCACAGCACCATAAGCCACGACTCCCACAACAGCTACTAAAGCAGCACCTCCAAACAGCAGCTCAGAGGAGCTCATAGGTTTGGTCTTAGGAGCATTTGGCTCCACCTTCTCTGGTGGTGCCTCTTTAACTGAATGTTCCTCCACATCCACAAGGGGAATCTCTGAGGATTTTGGTTCTTCTCCTGGAGGTTCTGCAGGCATGGGAGCGAGGACAGATGGAGGGTGGAGGCCCTGAGTGGAATAAAGCTCCTCTGCTTCGGAGGTCATAGTTGAAGGGACCGGGGTGGACGTAGTGGAGGGGGGATCCAGCTTAACAATGGGCAGTGGAGGTAGGGCCATCGGGGGAACCACATGTCTGAACTCTGGGGGCTCCTTCTCCCTGTGAGGTTCTTCTGCTGACACCAGGAGCTCCTCAGTTTCTGGAGCCTGGAGGTCCTGATCCTCCTCTTTGAGCTCCAATAGCTCCTTCTCCCCACCCAGAACACTCAACACACTAGCTCGCAGGTCCTCATCTTCCTCCTCCTCCTCCTCCTCTTTTCTCTTTCTCTTCTCCTCTGCCTCCTCGAGCATCTCCGCCTCCTCTCGTTCCAGGTGGACCATGTCAGAGTTGGAGGAGTGATTCTCCTCTCCGGCCAGAGCTGCCCCATCGCTGCTGTCAAGGCTCTTGGTGTCCTCAGGGTCCACGTCACCCATGGTGGACCAGGATTCTGCCAGCAGGCTCTCACTCTGCCAGCGCCCTGCGCTCTCTGCCTGGGTCAGAGGCAGAGGAGCAGGGCTGAGGGAGCTGGCCTCCGTGCCTCCTCCATCCCCCCTGCTGGATTCAACTGAGGCCTTTCCCTCCAGAATGAAGGCTGGCTGCTACAGAGACAGAGAGCACCATCATCATCATCATCATCATCATCATCATCATCATCATCATCATCATCATCATCATCATCATCATCCCTGAACTGGAATATTCATTAATGTTTTGAACTAGAGTTTTTGTTAATGTTCAACGTGGACCCTGAATCTCCTCATTAGTATTTCACTCATCTATGTTCTCACCAGCACTGGAAAAAATTACTCACTGGCTGATCTGTATTGCAGTGGCTGTAGTTATCTATAGCCTCCACTTGCATATCTTACTATGTTTAGGCACTGCATGCATCTCCATCTGTCAACCGCGAGTGGAAGCTCACTGACTTCACATGCCATGACACAGTCATAACATTTAAACAACAGTATTAAAACTTGTTTTTGAAACGCTGATATTTCAGCTGCCTTCCATTTAACTCAGATATCAGCATTAATCTCAACAGCACAAGCGCACTTTTTTTCCCCTTTCATGTAATGTCGTTGTTAACATCTACAATTTTCAGGAGTTCTGCTCAAATATGCTTCCTGGTATCAGAGTGATTTTCTTGGACCGCATCTCGCAGTTTTGATTGCAGTAACTCTTCACCCTTGTTCCAGTCCCAGAATAGATATTTTCTTGGCTCGCTCTCTGATGTTGTATCACTTTCACAATTTGTGGCCCATCTGAGTTCTCTCTGGTTTCAGAACATGCCACTTGTCAAAGACAGAGCTTGTAAAAAGCCTCTCTCGGGCTTTAACACTTGTTACTCTCACACTTCGAATGACATTAACTTGTGAATCCCAAATCCAAGACATGTTGCTGGTAACAGAAATATAATTAGGCTACATGAGGTAACTGATGACAATGATCTGCATGAGTTAACATGCAGCAAGACAAAGGTGTGGTTTATCTCCGTGTAAATTAATTTACTTATTTATTATGTGGTAATGTGCATGTGCTGGCGAACTGTGTAAATGCTGTCTGTTTTTGAAGCCGGATATCCACAAGATGTGTAAAAAGAAACAAAAGAAGAGCAAAAAGTGTCTAATCTTTAAGGCATTTAGTTTTTCTTGCTCTTGTTAATGACTTTAGTAACCAACAATGCAAGCTCTTTTTAAGGAGCTTCGCTGTAATGAATAATTTCATATCCACAGAAGAGTCTTTTATTGTGTTTAATAATTATTCATCACACTTAGATATTCAATCAATGCTTGTAAAGCCACCGTTAATTGGGTATATTAACCGGTCACAGTAGCAATACTTCATCTTAATGTCAGATTAACAATGTTCTGAATCACTGAGAGAGTTGTTTGTCTGATAATAACCTCATGTCAGCACATGTCGTTAAATTTAAAGAGAGCTGCTTCCTCTGCTAAAATGTTGGCTGCAAAAAGAGCTGAGTAAGAAAACTTCACTTCAGTTACACGGGGGGTGGGGGGGTGATGCTATGCAGCAACAGTTGTGCAGAAATTCAAGTTTGATTTGATAGATTATTATTCTGCCAATTGAACCACCATTGCGAGAATAACACGTCTTTCAGCTATGCTTTTTTTTTTTTTAAATCCTAGAGATTTTGGATAGAACTTTATTAACTCCTTGAGAAATGATTCACTTTGTTAAGAGTGAATTTAGACGTATAAACAACTTTTGTTCAAAAAACCCCAAAACTAAGGGTTCACTTGTTTACTCATTAACTGACTTGTTCCTGCCTTGTTGTTTTTAATTATGCCCCTCCTCCCTTCCCACTGAAAAGCACTTTGGGCAGTTTTGTTGTTTTTAAATGTACTCTATAAATAAACCTGACCTTGACCTTGACCTAGATTTTATTATAAAATAGCCCTCATGGATCCTACCTGTGTACTCTCAGAGCCACATGCATGAGTAAAAGTAAAACTTACAGTAACTGAAGTGTTGTCATGCGGAGAAATGCACTTTTATTGATTTAAACATGCACAACACTACCAACTACTATTATAATGTTATTTCTATCACAAAATGCAGGGCAAACAAACCCTTTTCTGCCTGTTGTGCAACAACCTTGTTACTTTGTGCAGAATAAAACCATCTAACTGTGACCAGAATGAGGTCAAAACCGACAGACAAACAAGGTGAAGCCATATATTTTCAGAGCTTTTGATTCATCTTTTTTCTTTTATATTATCTTGGATATTAATGTTTTCATCCATTCCCCTCTTGATGGTGTGACTTCATCTTTTTCCATGGGCACCAGGGGACCAGACGCCTCTTAGACGTCACTGATTTAATGACCAACTAGCTGCCACACTGCCTGTCCTGCCAGGCTTCGTGTCTATTGGCCCATGCAGACCTGCTTTAAAGAATAAAGTTTGTCTTAAAACCCTTAAAGCCCTTCATACACAACTCACCCACAACAAGGCTCATCTGTTTCCCCGCCAGCTAAGACCCGACCTTTACCACACCTTTACTTACTGTCCTACTTGAGTAATTGGCTTCCCTCTGATCCTATCCCAGCAATAACAGACTCAATAAATGACCAGGAAGATTTAGGGCACGCTTTGTGCATGAGTGTGTGATGAAGACAGCGTGATATTAGCTATGACAGTTTACAGAAGGTCAGTTTTCAATGTCAGACTGGGCCAAGGTCTGCATGTCTGCATTTGCATTTTGTCCTTCAGACACTAACAACACACTTTTAATAATAACAGCCACTAAAGCAAACAGCAGTCTTGACTGAGGGTATAATTCTTATTAGGTTCCTGTAGAGAGGATTTACTCAACATGAATTAAAGAAGAGAAGCAATATCCCAGCATACCTCTGTCCTTTCAGGCCGGAGCTGGATGAGTTGCAAGGTGAGGAGCAGATCAAAGTGTGCTAAGATTCAGAGACGAAACCACAAATCAGCAGACAGACAGACGAGCATGCTGGTGCTGGCACGGGAATAACATGGTAGACAAGCTGTGCAGAAGTCTCTCTCTCTCCCTATCACCCAACCCACCTCCCAAATCCATGACAGAAGAGTTGGCAGGAGAGGAGTCTGTGGTGACTTTGCAGTCAATACAAACTGAGAAACGCTCCAAATGTGAGTGAAATATGACTCTTTCAGCAATCTTTAACTTTTGTGTTTACAGTCTCTAAAAAAAAAGGTCAACACAGCTGAGTGGCTGAGTGTTTCACTAAAGTTAGTGTTTGTTGAGTTTTGCGCTCTACGTCCAAGCACATGACTATCAGGAATCCACGTGGAGCACAGCAGGAGCGGTGACACAGAGTGGAAAATGCCTGTCAGGCAGGCAGAAGAGCTATTTCTAAAGCTGAAGTTTCCAGCTTCTGCTTCCCTCTGCTGGCAAGACATGTCATGAGAATCAGCTGTGTTAAGAAGCTTTATTCTGCACCAAGATGAGTACAAACTCTGCATTTCATATTGAAAACTTTATGGTGTGTAAATATAACTTTACATTCCTTTTCCTTTAGTTCTGTGGGCTTGAAACTGAACCCTGCATTGATCACAATCTGCCCTGTGCTTCTGCCATTCCCTCTGTGTTCTTTGAATTTGTAATATCTCATGTGATGCAAAAAAAGGCAAGAATTTCAAATGAAAAGCTTATACGACAGCCCTTCTTGGACCATTAAAAAATAAATAAATGATTCAGCAAAAAAATTGTAAAAGTCCAATTACAAGTTGATTTTTTTTTTTGATAACTTGATATAAAAATAGTTACCGACTGACACTTTTTAGACCTTCTGCTGTGCTCAAGTTCCTGATAAAGTTGATCTCAAAATCTATGTGAAACTTTTGGATTATCTTAATTAATTACAGTTTAATAAGCATTTGTTTAGATTTGATTTCTACATCTTTGATCCATCTTCTATACCAGTTGTCATTGAGGTAGAGGAGGGTTATACCCTTGACAAGTCTCCAATTTCATATAAAAATAATTTAACATAATAGTTCTGCCTCAGTGTTCAAGCTTCAAGAAGAACTTAATTGTCATTCCACACATGTTCACGTGAGATGAGACAAAGTGGTGTACTGGGGTCTGGATAAGCCACATAAAGTAGTCCACATTATAAAAATAAGAATAGAAAGTCTACAGTTATTCTAAAATATATACAGTTGATTAAATAAACAAACAAACAAAAAGGAATGTACAGTATGTACATGTGCCGATTTTTAAGTTTCTTATGACGTCAACATGGCCTGAAGACATACATTTGATAATCAATTATGGCTGAAAATGTGATACACATTTGTTAATACACATATAGGCTTATACACCCAATATTTATGTACATATAAAGAAAATTCAAAATTGGATCATCAAACACTGTTTCCCTCTCGGCAAGTCATGTTTATTGTTATAAGTGCTTTACAAAGGCATTAAAACTTAAACAAAATTGAGATGAATTGAATTAATAAAAACAACAACTTAATTGAAAAATAATATAACAGATTTGGATAGAAAAAGAATTCAAAAAACTTAGAATAGATGACCAAAAACAGTGCAGTAAAATTTAACAAAAGAAAGGCATGGGGAAACAGTAGAGTATTCAGTTTAAGTTTAAAAGAGCTAGACACACGGTAAAAAAAAAAAAAAAAAAAAAAAGATAATAAAACAAGTGATTCACATATGTAAATATACGCATAGGCCTATAACCCCAGTATACATGTAGATGTAAAGAAAATTTAAAATTACATCGCTTATCAATCATTGTTTCCCTCTAGAAAACGTTTTTTTTTTTTGCATCTTTTTTAAATCTTTTTTTTTTACTAAAACATATATAATAAAAAAGTAGCAGTATCTAAAATATTTATGACTATTGAGATTTATGCATAAGTTTAGGTCTGAACTCCATTTCCATTATTTAAGAGCTATTTTAGCAAATTGATACAGCATTATCAAAGAGGTATATGTGATATAATTCTAATTAAACTGATATGAAATCATATATTTTTATAGCCTATTTGTCGTTTTTTAAGCCTCTTTTTTTCCACGCATCTGATTGGGTAAACTACCGGAAGTAAACATCATGTGACTGAGCGCATCAGCTGATCCGTCGTAGACATCTTTTCAGTCACGACTGCGGCGATAAATCCAAACCTTCTCACCAGCGATCCTCTGGTACATTTAAGCTGCTTTTAAACATAGTATAAAGGGTTGAAGTGCTGTCGGTTTTTTCAGACATCCTCTTTGATGTTCGTGAGTGACTTTATTGTGTTATTTTTCTCTGACAGGCCTCGCGGATCCGTGACAGCAGCGACCATGGCGCTCAGCGATGCGGACGTACAGAAGCAGGTAAGGAGGCGATTTAACCTTGAAAATGACATCATTTTTTTCAACTGATACCTTAGAGAGACGTTTACACCACTGATGCGGTTATTACAGCTTTAAAAAAAGAGCTTTGAGACAGCTGTAATTGCAGATGTCGAGGATGACATTGAGGATCAATGCAGCAGCTTAGCACTGAATTAAAAAACGACAAACATCCGTTTTCATGTTGGTATGCGAGACTATTATTTTGTACATAAGTTCCAGTTCCACCATCAGAAGCTGTCATGGTGCAGCTGGAGCTGTGCTGGAGTCATGGCTGACGCATACAGGGTCATATTTCTGAATGATCACATGATGAACACGTGCCAGAGGAAGTAGGAGTCAGGATGTATCTCTGTAAGGGGAGAAAATATAGTCTTCAGATGCTCAAATGATCTGTGAGAACCAGAACAATCTGTGCTCCCTAAAGATGAAATGATGTGTTGGTCAGGTGACTATTTGAGGCAAAATTCAAATATTTAATCTTTTAAGTTTCAGGTTATCCTGTCCAACTACTTTTCCCATTTTTAAAACAATTTCTGTTTCTTGAGTGCTGTACAGGCAGTAAAAATGGTTAGAAAGCAATACATGCACTGAATTCTTCTTTTATTATTATGTTTTAAATATATGTGTTAAATATATTAGAAGTCAAAATTATTGATGGTTTCTGCTTCTGTGAAGAAACATAGTCACAAACACAAGCTTCTCTGCAATAATTATTACATTTTTTGAGAAAAATAAAACTGATAGAAAAAAAAGATACTTTTTTGCTAAACTAAAATGTAAACCTTTGTTGTTAAAAAAAAAAAAAGTACCTATTAAAAGACCTGGTCATTAAGATGGTTACACTTTGCTTTATTGCTGTAAATTTGAGTCAGATATGGATTATTCAGATTATGTTTGAGATTTGGGGAAGTCTGGTAGTTTCTAGTTGTTTCTGGTAATGTCCTGCTTTAGTCCATGTGATCCTAAACACTGTGAACATTCCTCACTGAAGTGAAATGGCTGCTTCTCACCAGGATGACGGTACTCAGAGAGCAGCTCTTTTACTGAGGCCAGTGCTCAGTTTAGTCATTTTTAAAAATGATCAGTTACAAGAAAGCTGTAAACTTTCTGTGTCCCTGATTTGTGCTCACTGAAACTAGAGGTCTGTAAAAATAATAATAAAAAAACAACTGTGAGGCTGTGATTTAACTAATATCCTACAATCACTTAGCTGCTAAATGATTAAAAGCAAAATTGTTTCTAAAGTTATCTCGTTGTTGTTTTTTCCCCCTAACTCCTCCTATTATCCAAGCATAAAATAATGTTCTATTAATTACATACATAGCCTGGTCCAAACAATCATAATAGCTCTCTGAGGGGGACTGATAGTCTCCCTGTTTTCTCTGTGGTTGCACTGCCATATTTTAAGCAGGAACTGGCCTGTTTTTCCTCTGTCACTTGTGTTATGTTAAAACACCCTAATTATGCAGCTCCACTAAATGTCAATGAGCTGCCGTTTTTTGTGAAAAATACAAAAAAAAAAAAAAGAATGCTAAAACTAAAAGTGAGAACTGTGACGTATAAAAAAAGTCCATCAAGAATACTGTTTAAAAGTCAATAGTACTATTTTTAAAATACATTTAAATCACAGGACAGTTTGTAGTTTGTCCATCCACATTTTCAGTGTTTTGAGTTATTTGTGTCAATGATATGAGGGCTTACATTGGTGCTCACTGTATGTAAAAGGAGAGAAAATGCTGTACTATGTTTTGGATTTTAAGAGAAAATGGGCACTTGTCTTGTTTCTCATTCACGCTTCTTATCCCCGTCTGCAGATCAAGCACATGATGGCCTTCATCGAGCAGGAGGCCAATGAGAAGGCGGAGGAAATAGATGCAAAGGTATAAACACACATGCTTATCACCTCACAGGGCTGTCATGAGATATGTGTGTTTTTATGCCTTCTTATTTAGTCAACAGGTTGGAGATTATGTGAAATGAAGGGACAGTAACCTCATTCTTCAGCATGCGTGTGTGAGGAACCACACACCAGACCATTTAGTGGACTAAATGAGTAAAAATTTTCTCTCTCTAAAAGAGAGCAGCACACAGGAGGGAACAGAACCATATTCATACATTTTTGTGTATTTAAAACATGCAAGGATTACAGCTGACCACCCAAAATCTACAGCAGTAACACTCACCACTAGGGGGCGCTAAATGCTCTATATACATATATATGCATACATATACCCACACGCAAACACCTCCACCTGAAGAAAAAAAAAAAGTCAAGAGGGTGTAATATAGCTTAATATATGATTTATTAGCTCCAAAAAAATAAGTCTGACTGAGAAAATCTGCATCAAGTGTCAAAGTCTGGTTACGATCGATGAACAGTCTATAGGTGCGTCCATTATCCATACTTCAGTGAGTACACTTAAACGCAGTACACTCTCCGCACTTACTAAGTCTGCAGAGTTCGGTAGGTAAGTGTTGTTCCAAATCGCATTCTCAGTGGTCCATTACAATCATGATTGCCGCCTCAGCTCATCAACCACCAAAAACCTTTGAACGGTGAACCAGAGTAAAACAGGAAACTATTAACATGTAAAACCACAAAACTTACATCTGTAAGGTTCAGGAGCTGCAGCCGATCCAGTTGCCGTTACAGTAGCCATCTTTCTTTTCTTTTATGTACTGAGTTGGGTCCGCCTGGCTCGGCTTCTTCCACTGCAAAGCCAAGATGGAGGACATGAATTGCAAAAAGCATATATTGTTCCACACTCAATATTTTGGCCGTTATGAGTGCACCATCCGGTGTCTTTCAGTACACTTATATTCGCCGCAATCGTAATCGGAACACCCTATGTACTCAGACTAAGTATATTTAGAACAGAAAGTATGGATATCGGAACACACTGTATGACATCATGGTGCTGTTGTTTCTTTACGTAATGTCAAGATGCACGATAACAAAATACCATCTCATCTATAACTTTTGAAGGGAAAAAAAGTAAATTATTACTGATATCAGAATAGAAGTAATTAATAATAATAATTTTGGAAAAAAATCATTCTCTCTTTCAAAGTGAAACTGCACAATGTTCAGAACAAAGTGACTTTATTTTTTTTAATTCTTTTTCCCAACAACTGTCATGCATATATGTTAATGGTTTGTTCCTTGATTTGCTAAAGCACTTTTAAAGTTGGATATATATGCGTTTTGATCTTGCAACAGATATTATTATTTTATTTTTTGTAGGTGACAGGAACAAAATGTTTTTATAAAAAGTCTATTGTGACCTCCCTCAGAGCCAAGAATAGGTTTAAGTCTTTTTAAGACTGTCCTGTGCAGATGTTTGCTTTGATATCAGATAGTTTCTACTTACATATGCTGCTAAAGATATGTAAGACTTTGTTTTTATGTACATACTATACAAGTGATATTTATATGCTGCTATGTGAAGCATCTCTGCAGAAGAAAATTTTGTTGCACAGCAATGTACAATGAAAATAAAGAATCTATCTACCTGTCTTCACTAGGATTGAGTCTGTTCACGTTTAAGACAGACGTGTTCCCTCGATTTTCTATTTGCAGCTTCAAGAGACTGGAAGATAAATATGGATGTCATTCAAACTTTAATAGAATAAGAAAGTGACATTGACTCAATATAAAAGATGAAACAACGCGGTTGCAGAATTAACGTGAAGCAAACCGTTAATGCAACGCAAAGTTAACTTTATAAAGAAACATCTTCAACACCCTTTAATTCCACAAAATCTGTTTTAACACAAGAGCGAGCACAAAGCAACATTGTGTTGGAGGATTCCTCCTTCCACAGAGTGAACTGTTTCTGCTCCTGCAGGCGGAGGAAGAGTTCAACATCGAGAAGGGCCGCCTGGTGCAAACCCAGAGGCTGAAGATAATGGAGTACTATGAGAAGAAAGAGAAGCAGATTGAGCAGCAGAAGAAAATGTGAGTCATGGCGACAGATCATGGGACACGTGAAGTCTTTTCCTTTCATTGTCACTTTAGACATTTTAAGAACAAAGACACAGCTGTTTGGAGGTCAGTGTTGCTGTAATTTTGTTTAACTGGTTCACCCTACAGTCACTCTTCTGTAACCAGCCTCCTAACAGCCTGCAGGGTCTCCACAGGGACAAATATAGTTCTACTTGGACATCTAAACGGTTCCTATATGTTTGTTATTTGTCTGTTCAACAGTCAAATGTCAAATCTGATGAACCAGGCTCGACTGAAAGTGCTGAAGGCTCGTGATGATATGATCTCGGTAAGCAACTGTGCATCAACCTGTCATTGTTACATGCAAATAAGACAGATGGAACCGGCAGATAATAAAATATTCACTTCAATTAGAAGCAACCGCATGTTTATTCCCTCAGGAACTGCTGAATGAGGCTCGCCAGCGACTCGCAAACATTGCAAGAGACCCAGCCAGGTATGCGGCTCTGCTTGATGGACTGATCCTACAGGTTTGTCTTATTTGCAAATTTGTGTCACAAACTCTGCTTTTATTTCAGACACAGTCTCAAGTGTGATAAATGACATTTCCTCTTTCAAATAGGTTTCTTCAGTATTTAAAAGCTGCAGCAAAAGTTGCCCTCTGCACATATTTTATGGCAACTCTTGCAGGGAAATTTCAGTTTTTCTGCTTAAATATATTAATTTTGGTATAAATGGCATTAATCTAAACATGTAAAATAATTCAATCTCCTAATTAAATGAAAATGAAGGCCTTAAAGGAAGGGTATGTGATTCTACGTCAGAGGTGGCAAACTCATTTCCACCAAGGGCCACATCAGCCACTTGTGATTAAGTAACAAAAATAACCAAAATATTGAGAATTTTGTTTTTTTGTGTGTGGGATCAAATTTCCAGCTTTTTGTTGTAAATCATTGCTTTAGTAGAATTGCCTGATTGTAAAAAAAGAAAAAAAAAAAAAAAAAAAGTTTCTTTT
>JBAMYA010043051.1:0-13765 GCA_037176975.1 Arrhamphus sclerolepis
AGGCAAGTTAGTGAAGCCCTATCAGTTCCACAGGGCTACAATGTAAAACTGGCCACCATGAACTCTGTGTAAAGCAGGGCTAATAGAAAGAGATTTCTTCTCCAGGGCTCAATAAGATTTCACATTTTATTTGTCTTGGAAATACCAGCTGCCTGGATGGCTCTTCAAGTCCAGTGATGCACAAAACCTCAGTACAGTGTATGAATATTAACCAGTATGCATATGAGGAGAAAAATGTCCATTCCAAAGCCATTTGATTAGTATGTGATTGGCTCACAGACTTGCTCAGATATTTGATATGTCTGAAAGGAGAAGAACCATTTAGTCAGTCAAGCATATATGACCTTCTGGCAGTAACTTTTTTTGTGGAATCGGTATCTTAGGCGCTATATTAAGTATTCAAGCATAAGCAGTAAGAAGGTCATTACTAAAGAAGTTAAAAGAAATTTAAACATCTAATGCAAAGTAACAAGGTGTTTTTACTCACTTTGATATTGCAATTTGTCACAATCCTTGCTTACTTCTTGGGCTGCCTGGAGCAACCATCATTTGTTGTCTGTGGACACAAAATTGGTACATTTTGTTAAGTGTTTTAGCTACTATGGGTGTTTTGAAGGAAACTCCAAACCAAACTGACACAACAATGCTAGTAATGCTATGAAATTCACTCTATAACAATGGTTTTATTATTAATTATAGTGTCAGCATTTACAACTGATTGACATTCTGCTCCCAAGTAGCACTTAAAAATTGTTTCCTTTAATATTACATCTCACAAGCAGCTTCAAACACTCATTAACATTATAATCTTACCCTGGATGTAAGAAGAGTTCTGGTCCGAGGCCTCTCTGCTGAATCATCATGCCCTGAAATTGCCCAGTAGGTCTCAGGTGTCTGTACATGACCATTCGTGTCTGGCCTGGAGAGTAGGGCAGCTGCTGGGGCCGCTGCAGAGCTTCCATCAGGTGTGGGAGGGGTCTCTGTGCAGCATAACGCCCTGGATCTGGGTATTGCTGGCCAGGATAAGTATTTCCATTTCCAAGTGCACAACCTTGAGACATCATATGTGGTGGAGGGACACCACCTTGGTGCATCCCAGGGTGCAAGGATCGAGGGTCATACATGAAGCCCGATGTCATTTGTGCAGCAGTTGCCGGTGGGTGTTGCTGTTGATGTGGCTGGATACTCTGATTGCGAGTAACTGCATTATGGCTATCAAGGTCCAAAATTTCTTTAGGACTTTCAGGCTGCTCTGAGCTCTCATTTTGAGCCCGTTTTGCTGGACTGCTGCTGGTATTGCTACCTGTTCCAGACCTATCCCTGCTTTCACACTCTCCCTCCTCTATGCCTGCAGACTGTGGCCCTACTTCAGCTACTGGGCCAGGTGACACCAAACCAGTACCACAGGAACCCTCTGAGCCAAGTGGTGATGCACTACTTCCCTTTGACTGACCTTTGGCTCTGGTGCTGGGTACAAGTAGATAGGCACTGGGTGGGATTGGCTGGTGAGGCTGATAAACAGAGCGATGCCACTCCTTGGGAGGGTAACCCCTTCTACCATTCGGTTGGTTATGTGGCTGACTTTGAGGATGGGACTGGGGGTAGAAGGTTTCCTGCTGGTACTGATTTGGTGGGTATATATTGTTATGAGCTTGTGGATGTGGTTGGCAAGGCATATTGTAAGAATATGCAGTCCCTGCCTGTTGATGGTAGGTGGGGTTTGAAGCAGTATTATGGAGAGCATTCAGTGGCTGGTTGTGATAAGGGTGATGCACAGATGGAGGCATGGTCCTGCTCTGGTTGTAGTGTGAATGTGGAGGGTTACTCATGCCATACTGACCCATAGTTCCATTGACTTGACCTTGGGGATGAGGGGGTATAGCTGGATTGTGTCCTTGGGGTGGCCCACTTTGAGTCTGCATAGCCACGTTACTACCCACCGCCCGGCTCTGATTGTGGTTGGGGCTAAAGGCCTGGTGTTCATACATACTAGCTGTTGGTACAGGTGTCATCATGGTCTGCTTTGGTGCAATATTGGTGCCATCAATGTGAGGACTACTTGTGGGTTCACTTGGCCTTTGATCTCCATGATCTGCTGGACTAGGTTGAGATGGTAACAGTGGGGCAGGATGACTGGGTGGCAAAGAAGTGAAAGGAGCTGGCTGTGGGGGGCCAGGTTGGGCTCCTTGAGTAATACTCTGTGGCATTCCATGTATAGAGTTACTCTGTGGAGAGATTCTTTGGGGGGCTGGATGAGAAGGTACAAGAGAACTGTGTTGCTCTGTGTTGTGTCTCATTGGCTGGGAGGAGTTCTCAGAGTGGCTTTGAGGCAGGGTACTCTGGGTTTCTGGGGGTGGCTGTTTTTGGATGCTCTGCCTGTGTTCACTCTCCTGACGTTCCTTCTGTCTGTTCTCTGATAGATGCTGAATGGAATTCTCAGATTCAGAAACATGCAGTGGCGGTAAATCCTGTGGAAGATGTGCAGGGCTGTTTGGTGCATGCTTAGGTGGGTTATGTGGAATATGCTCAGTGGCGATGACGTTAGTTGTATTGATTTGGGATGGAGCATTAATGACACTACTGATCTGAGAGGGACAGTGGCTTCCAGACAGTCTATGACCATCAATGTTATAGTTGTGTATCTCTGGTGATCCCTGTGAGGGCCCTGGTCCAGAAGGATTTTCCTTGGATCTGTTTGAGTTAGGGACTGGGGGACTCTGCATTCTATCTGTTGTTCCACTATAATGTTGGCTAGAGATGGAGGGATGGTCTTGGTTAATTGAAAAGATGTCCTTATGTAATGAACCTTCTTCAGAAATGTTGGTCGGCATTTTGTTCACTGACGTTATGCCTGTTAACATAGAGGATAACGGGAAAAAAGGTTAGAACATTAAAATATTGCAAGGATAGTTATGGGCAAAGTCAGTTCTGTATATATATCTGCTGTTTTCTAATCAATCTGAAATGAAGGCATGCATAGGTTTTCACTTGAAGGAAAAAAAGCAGGAGGCACAAAATTTAACTGAACTGATGAATATCCAATTTACCACATACTAAGTAAAATAATTAAATCAAACTGTAAAAAGCCTTTGACAGAAGAGAGGTACAATGACAGGGGCTGTGTTGATTAATACATAGAGGTAATAAAATACAAAAACATTTGTGTAGAGAAAGGTTCAACTGCGAGTTCTGTCACGCAGAATATAGACAACTAAAATACTGCAATACAAGGTCAGATCTACCTTTGGGGTCCACATCTGTCTTTTGGGAAGGCTGGTTGTCTGGCCCTTTGTCTCTAGCAGAATGCAGCAACTGAACCTCAGGGGAAGGGGGAGTTTGCTTACAGGCCTGACTTGGTATGCTGCCAAGTCCTGATGGGGGTTCAGACTGCTGAAAGTTGCCAATGTGCTGTTGAGGGGTGCCAGAGGAGGCTGACAGTTGCTGCATGGCCAGCATCTCTGGACTTTCCAGCATGGAAGACAAGCGTGTTCGGACAGAGGAGTCTGGTTGGGGCGCAGGAGGCCGAGATGACATGGGCCCCAGGGAACTGGTTACTGTAGACACTTGATACTGAGCATTGGAAGGATGTTTGGGATATCCGGCAGCTTCTGGCCATGGTTTATGCCCTACCGGAGGGGGGATTCCACCATAGCTGAAGTTGCGCTGGTTCATGATGTTGGGGTCCTGCATGTGCATGCCATTCAATCTCTCTTGTTCCTGGTGATTCCTACTGGGCCACATGTTTGATACACCAATGCTAGGAGGTCTTAAGTCTGGGTAGTTGTGCTGAGGGGGTCCTTTTGGTCCAGAAAATTTGGTGTTCATAAGATGCATGTTGTGCCCCTCTGGATGGTGGTAAGATGGATACATGCTGGCTTCAGGTGGTGGTCCAGGCTGGAGACCCATGGGACGTGGACCTAAGGATGGGCCATGAGTCGGACCCATATAAGGATGCTGCTGAGAAGGTTGTTGCTCATTAGGATCCGGCCTCATTGGAAACCTGTGGCCCATATGATGTCCATCAGCCATGTGATGCTAGGTTTAAAAAAAAAAAAAAAAAAAAAAAAGAGAGTTGAATATCTCATTAGTAAACCAGTGCATCAGTATGTTTATCCTAAATCAAAATACAAAGGTCCTTCAGTTATGCATTATGAACTATCTTAACCCCTCAGTAAAGAAAAACCAAAAGAAACTGAAAAGTGGTGACTAATAAATAAATAAATAAATGGATGGATGGATGGATGAATGCAAAATCCTTTGGCAGACCAGGAGCAACTTAAACATGGCTAGATCTAGGGAGTTTTTGTCTTGTATACCTGCATGTTAAAGCTGTGAGGCAACCGATTCAAGCCAGGGTCCCCATGTCTAGGAATGCAAACTGGGTGAGCAAAGCGAGGATCCATTGCCATTCTCTGGGCATACACATGTGGACCATGAGAACCAGGGGGACCAGTTAGATGATGGAGCTGCTAGGATAAAGGAGATGTTTAGTTATTTTTTCTCACCCCTAGGTTTCACTAGGTTTGAGACAGAAATCAAGAGGGGGAAAAAGGTTGAAAATGATGCGACTATAAGTGATAAATAAGGGATGTGCAGAAGGAAACAGAAAATTATCATGCGGATACCTGTTGCACTGGATGATACATGCTCCTGATGCCTCCTTCACGGGGTGGCTGCTGGTTTGGAGGCAGACTGTGAGGGTGAACAGGGCCATTAGTCCAGTGAGGAGGAGCAGGTGGTCGCGCCAGCTTGCTGTCCTGTCCGACTGAAGGTGTGCTCCCTTTACCCCCCAGGGAGTTTCGCTTACGTTGGACTTGCTCTGTGGCCCTGATCAAACTTTCAGGTCCTGAATGTTTACTGGTACGGTTACGTTTTTTGTCCTTTCGCTCCTTGTCTTCGCGGCTAACGTGGAATTCTTCGTCTGTGTCACCATCTTCTGATGGAAAGTGTTTTAATAAGGCCCGACTAAAACACCGTTCTAGAGACTCCGCCATGATAGTGTATTCTACAGACAGACAGGGATCAACATCAGCTATGCACATGAAATAAAATTTAAAAAAACAAACAAAAAAAAAGAGATTCATTTCAGAAGCACCCACCATCCCATGGACTAAACAGTCACACACTTCAATCAATACCTGCATGTGCAGTTGCTCTCTCTTGTACACACAATGCACAAACTCACTACCACAAATGATCTATGAAATGCAAATGCTCAAAAAGTGAACACATTCATTTTCTGTGTTCATGCATCTATCAACTTCCTGTATTCAGACTGTGGGCAGATTAAGCAGAGGTCCAGACCTCCCTCTGCTCAGACACCTTCTCCAGCTCTTCTGGGAGGACACCAAGGCGTTCCCAGGCCAGCCAAGAGATGTAGTCTCTCCAGCATGTCCTGGGACTGCCCCATGGCCTTCTTTGTTTGCAGCACTGCAGGCGCTGCACTGATCTGTCTGTCCATCTCCAGCTCCTTTCTTCCTTCTCTTATGAGCAAGACCCCAAGACACTGTCTGTCTTCATGGAACACAAGCTCCCATGTTCTCAGTGTAGCCATAGCCAAGTAAGTAAATCAGAGGGCACAGACTGACCCCCATTTTTCCTTTTCCTTCTCACAGCTCTCCTCCCCCACATCTCCGGGGAGGGAATTCATTTGCATGGACGGCTACAGACGTGGGCTCACGATGTTCAAGATGTTACTTTGGCACTGCAAGGCTCAGGTTGCCTCAGCACAGGAGCACAACTCAATCACTCCCCATTAATCACTGTCAAGCCTGCCCTGCCTCCAATGCCACACCAAGAACCTTGTCTTTGGCAACCCATCTTATGTCTTATTGTTATCGTACGTCCTGCACCTCTACTAAAAATACATGTGCTTTTCTTTCTCTTGTCATACTTATAATACTGATTTAACAGCACTTACCTCATAATTTACTGTGGCATGATTGTATTGTACTGTTGTAAGTTGCTTTGCATCTACCACTACCATTTCTCATAATAATGATAATGGACTTAATCATTGACATTAATTGTTGCTTAGATGAAAAAAAAAAAGAGGGAAAACCAACAAGATATTCATGTTTGTGTAACTGTTAATTTACCACTGTCTTCCCCGTTGTACTCAACGCAGTTCTCAAACATGAGTTTCACATCAGCAGCAAACTCTTCTTTAGCAAGGTACTCCCCGTCGTTGAGCTTCTTCTCAATGGTGGAAAGGTCCATGGGGGTCTGACAGAGTTAGAAGAGCATTACATTTTAAAAAAGTCAGATCGTGAAACAATAAAAAAATTGTGTAAAAAACAAAACAAAAAAAACAACAAAAACCAAAAGCTAGCATGTAATCTGCATGCACAAATGTATTTTAGATTTTACTCCATAAAAGAATATAATGACACACACCTGGATGATGTCATGGTAATTTGGGGCATAGGAGTCATCAACAGGCTCCAAGAAAGGCCAAGCATCTTTGTGAGCTTTCAGAGCCTCAAGCACTAAAGAACAGAGGTTTGATCAGATCAGACACTGGAACGGCCATCAGTGTAGACCGAGATAAAGCTAAGGCATTTAGTAACCATTCTGCAAACATACCTTTATAGAGAGCAGTGTAGTCATCATCCATTTCATAACTGAAATGGCAAATATGGGATAATATAAATAAACTATCTTGAGTGATTCAAATAAAGTGCAAATATGAGATCAACTGTGAATGGCCTCTTACAATTCCTTATTCTTGCGTGTTCTCTGGGCAGGTGAGGGTGGCTCCAGATTCAGGAGTTCAGGCGGCAGCTCTTTTCCTTGAGAAAGCAACCAAGCCTTTTCTTCTCGCATCTTCCGTCGTTTTGCTCGCTCTGAGAGAAAAAGGATGAACAAAAAAGGCAATGAGAACCACAAACGTTAAAACAGAAAAAAAGATTCAAAAGTTTACAGGCAAACACTGTTTGATTGTTTTTTCAGGCTCTGAAGTTACAGTTTAAACTACGCTTGCTTAAGCTGTCAGCATAGTCAATGAAAACCAGGCCTTGGCATTCAGATAAGCAGAAAGAGAACCATTCATCATCCATCTTTTCTTAGGCCCTGTTGATCAAAAGAGCAGAACAGAGCAGAGAGTGTATCACTGCTTTATCTTTCGACATGAAAGGCAGAGAGGCCCGTCAGCCCCCTGCCGTGTGGATTAAAGATGTTTGAGTGAGGAATTCTTGTGTAGTGTAGTCCAGGTCCTGCTGTTCATCTATAATATATTAATGATGCTCTTCTACTGGAGGACAAGCAGTAGTTCATTAACCCTTGATAGATGACATCAGAGGGAGGATGAAAAAAAGAAGTGATCCTGTGATTAAAGGCGCTCAGCATTCCCTCTCACAACCTGTGTTCTGTACAGAAATCACAAGGCTTCAAGTTGAACTGCAGACCTCTGTGCTGTCAAGAGCCAAAGCATACTGATGAAGATGTGAAGGACTGTATGCAAGATGCCCTTCCCACCCATTCTGCTCTTACCGTAGCTCCACACCTGCTTCTCACAGATGAAAGTGTGCGAATGTACATCCTAAATCATGATCTTTTTTTTATTTTCCCGACATCAACTTTCTTAAAACAGAACGTTTGGAATGATGTGAACCTGTTGCACTGCCAGCTTTAATATTATTTAGAAATGGAAAAAAGTAGTTTGGTATTTATTTTCCAGTTTTTTCCAAATAGTCTTACCTTCCACAGCTTTAATTTTCTCCAACTTCTCCCTCTGTCGTTCTTCCTGCAGAAGCCTTTCCTCTTCTCGTCGCTGCTCGGCCATTAGGACCTGCCTGTCCAGCTCTTCATCTTTCCTCTTCTCCTCCTCTAATACACGCTTGAGGTTGTGCTTTAAACACAAACAGAAGTATATTAGTTGACTCTGCATTCATAATTTAGTAGCTTAAAAGACTGAAAGAAAAAACAAAAGGGCTCAATATTCAGTGGTTCCTGGGTGTTGTGACATGACGCAATGAATTTCCACTCAGTGTAAGATATATTCCACAATACTATCCAAAACCCAGAATCATAAATAAACATATATTGTCACACCTCCTCTTGTTTAATGGGATTTGCAGAAAACTGTTGCGATGTGCGAACCACAGCTGGATCCAGCAGCTTCTGCTTTTGCTCCCGTTCCTGAAAGGCAAAAAAAAAAAAAAAAATCAAAACAAACTGTTCATTTTTTGTGACTCTGCTTCTGCTCTGATATAAGAAGAAATTGTCATGTATTCTGTTTCATGTACCCGAAACTGGTGTAAACAAGTAGGTGACGTAATTTTTGTGTCTGAATGAGGTTGGGTTTTATCGATAATATTTTGTTGTTTTTGTTGTTTATTGGTTCATCTCACCAAGAAGGCAAATTAAGAAACACAAAACAAAAACATAGAAGCAAATGCTTATAAAACACCTACCCCCGTTACATAATGAAGAAAATAAACGCATAAGAAAAACTGAATAAACCAAATAATTTACAAATCAATAAATCATTCATATTGGTTACAGTCCTATAATCCAATGACTACCATTATAAAGGATTATCAGATGACTTCTATACATTCTATTTAAGAAAGAATAAAAAACATTTTATTTGAGGCTTCAGGACAGCCATGCAACAATCACATCACCATCTACAGACTCGTTACTTTTGTGCTGATGTTCTACCCTGTTTGTTTGTGAACGGCTCCGAGGCAGAACAGCAATACATTTGGTGTTGCTGTGTTCTGCAATGGTATTTAGCAGCAGAGGTAAAACAGAGGAGAGAAAGGCTCTGTGTATAAGGACGAGCTGGCATAGCGGAACAAGTCTCTCATACCAACAACACCCCTGTCACTCAAACGATTACATGCAGCTTGACAGCGCTGTGGAATCACGCAACGATGCGGTGCTGTGCCACTTTGGTTCAGTGTGTGTGAACTACCAAAGGGGAACAGTGGAGGTTTCATGAGGACAGCCTTTTTGTGCCAATAAAGCATGAACAATGTGTGTAAAGATGTTATGTTCTCCCACTTTTTCCCCAATGGTGGCAGCCAGGCTCATTCAAAATAGTACATTAAAAATAAATAAATAAGGAGAAACGATTTTCTTTTTTTCTTTTTTTTTGAAATATGTGAAATACCGGTACCGGACCGGTAGAAAGCAAAACTTTTTCCAAAATCTAATTTCTCAGTTTTCAGAAATAAATCCAGCCCAATCAAAATTCAACTGGCTCTTCTACTTCTCAGAAATTACCCATAAAGTAGAAACCGAATAGCAGAAAGAAGATAAAAGGAAAGACAGATGCTCCTACAGCAAATCACCCTCCATTCTAACTCGGCCTTGTTTTAGTGGGAAACATTGATGTGCCCCAAGGCCCCTGCAATCCAGCCCTCAGACACCCACCTCTGATAAACATAAAATAGAGTGCTTCGGGTGTCGCCACATAGAGGTCAAGAAAATCCTGCAGTGCAGCAGAGCTGTCACTCAAAGAGGCCCCTGTCCTGCCTTAAGGTGAGCTCCTGCTGGCTGTCCGTGCACCATTAAATGGCTGGTGACAGCAGCCCGTGTCACACAGATAAAGGATTTGAGAAAATATATTGCATTTGGCATGTTTTCATAAACACACCAACATAAAGAGATGAAAGCATTTAAAATATACCCTCCCGATATATACAAATTAGCGAGGAAGAGACTTATATAGGAAAGACGTGAACCTTCTTCAGATTTTAGTTGAAGAAAAAGCAGCAACTAGGTCATATAATTTAGATAATACAATGGCAAGAAGAGCAGCTAATCACACAAATTCATCTATTTTGGTCAAATGTGGGGAATTTTCAAGCTTTCATAAATAGGACTTATTTACACATTTTTGATATACTTGAATTAAACAACACAAAAGTAACATCTATCACTTGTTCAATAGCTTTCACCATAAATAAAACCCAGAAGGCTTGTTAATAAAATGTACTAGGAGCTATACATGGAGACATTTTGAAGGCCAAATAAAAATGTCTGTGCGAGTGAAGTGGACAATTGATGAAGGACAAGAACACGTTCACCCACTGACCTTATGCAATTAGTGAATGACCCTTTTGCACACATAAAGCTGCCACTAGGGTTCTTTACTTTACTGCTGATGATGATGGAGAAAGGCTCAAGAGGTTTCTATAGCAACAGTCAGTGCTTGTTATACATCACAGCACCCATTGATGTTTGCACAAACCAGTCGGATAGAACTGGGTGACCAACCCTGACCAGTTTTGACCATCAATGATCAATTCCATAGAACCGCCTGGAATGAACTTACAAGCCAAGATGACCGTTACATGGAAAAACAGTTCTACATCATGCCATTTAACTTTTTACCAGATTTTTTTAAATGTCTTCTGTATTACATTTGAAAACAATCAACAGTTAATCTGAAAGCAGATCAATTGTCCTGATTTTGAAATTCTTCACTTTGTATTTTCCCTCAAGTGTATTTAATGATTATAGATGAATGTGTCCTGTTTTTTTTGTTTTTTTTACAAACCTATGATATACTTTCTCATGTTAATCAGCACAAGCTGCCTTCTAAAACAGTAGACCCTGTAAAGAAATCATCCTCCCCTTTCCACATCCTGCCCCTATTTTATCTTTTCATACATTTATTTAGCAATCATTGACCTTTTTGGTAATATGTCATTATTGTTGGACAAATTATTTTCTGAGAGCTAATCAGAGGAAGAGAGTACAGTAGACTAACATGCAAAATGGATTATTGAGGAGAATTTTTAAAGAGTCTCAAAAGAGTCTACATGAAAATGATGCCAAAATGTGTTAGTTGTATTGTATAATTGTTTTATTATAAACATTTAACTGCTTCAATGGCAGTAAGCCTTCTAACATTGACCTACTGAACACATGCTTGGTGGCTGTAATTATTTTTACGAACACCGGATAACACAA
Source organism: Arrhamphus sclerolepis (assembly GCA_037176975.1). Taxonomy (NCBI): domain Eukaryota; kingdom Metazoa; phylum Chordata; class Actinopteri; order Beloniformes; family Hemiramphidae; genus Arrhamphus; species Arrhamphus sclerolepis. Next base: position 10,927 of record JBAMYA010043051.1, read on the forward strand.
TCTGTGATTTATAAAGGTGGTCCACACTGACATGGGAAAATATATCCCAGTGGTGGAAACAGTATGATTTCCCTTTTGAATTAATAAAGTATTATTCAGGGTTGTTCAAATAAATTCATATTCTGCTGTGCTGGCATGCTATAAGGTCCAATCTCTGTTCAGACAAGAACGGCCAACACACAGTGACCTAAAAGTACATCTGTGTGTAAGTACGTTGGATACTGGTATAAAGTGCACTTTCTAAAATAAAATGGAAAACAATCTTACCAAAAGACAGAAGACATGCTAAGGACATTATGAAATGCCGCAATGGAGAATGATGACAGTGTCTTTTTGGTGCCTGACCTTGTGCTCAATCATGCTGCTTATTTCGGGCAGGAAGTTATGGCTGATGACACGGTAAAGGTGCCGGTCCTGTGGGGAGGTTTTGTCCTTGATGCTTTCTGCCAGACTGATCCACTGTTCTTCTGTATCACACACAAGGGACCAAGCGCCTCGCTTACGACCTGACAGAGGCAAAGAGAGAGACGCTGAATTATTGATTCCAAGAAAAACAAGCAGAGACCCAATTTTTTTTTAACCACTGTCATGAAAGTGAAAATATTTGTCTCATTATATTATTAATTATACTTCTTTCTTTTTTTTCTACAGTGAAAGGGACTTCAGTAGATAATTCTGGATTTTTTAAAAATATTTTACATCTGCCATGAAGAAGAACCATGAGGACAAGTCAACGTGTGGAAGCGGCTGACTGAGCTTTTAAAGTCCTGAAACTTTTGACTGGTCAGGGCTCTTTAGTTCCAGTCCTCAAGGGCCACTGATGCTTCCCTTCTTAAACACAGCTGATTCAGCTTGTCACCAAGACCACCACCACCACGTCTGTAAATGACCCATACAGTTAAACCAAATGTGGTGAAGGCTGGTAACATCTAAAACAGAGAGCGCCCTGGACTCATCCATCCATCCATCATCTGACTAGGTAATCAGTAAAGATGATATCACTGGCAATAAAAAGGGACAAGCATGAATGAAAACACATCAGGAATATCTGGAAAGAAGTAATATGTGTTTCATCAATAAATGGCATCAGATGGGGAGGGGGGATTATTGTGCCTGTGAACAGACCGTGTAATCCAAAATCTGTTGCTGCAAAGGAGCATCTACACACCATGTTTACATTTGTTAACTCCGAGTTTCTGTTCATGTCAAAGTTTACCTTTGTCATAGGCTTATTCAGCTCTGCTCCAGTAAGGACCATTCCTAGTACAACAGTATTCCTGCTCAGCAATAACCTCACAAGATCGCTCTCTATTATGAGTATTTCATTTGCTTTTTTTCATTTTGTTAACAGTATTTTATTTTGTTTTGTTTACACATTGGACTCAACTGCAAATACACAAATCCCCTTTGGATATTAAAGTATTATTCACTTTATTTTACCTGGGCTTGATGGAAGATCATCTTGTTCATATTCTGTCTTCACTTCTGTTGATTCACTTTCCGTCTCACTAAGAAAAAGAAAAAAAAAAACGTTGAGACTAATAAATTCCAAAAATACTCTAACTAGGTACGGCAAATTTAAACTACTACTGTTACACTGACAACAGTACTTTATTTTATTTTACTTGAAATGCTGACCAACTTTTGGAAATCATTTCAGTTCTAACTTAAGCATGTAGTCAGATTGTTGTTGGATATTATGTGCTAAAATAATAATAAAATTGCAAAGGCTTAAAAATGACTAAGAGACAAGGATTTGCATTTCCTCTGTCACCATTTCTTTGCTTCAACCTGTTTTCTCCCCTCTTACCTTAAATAAGGGTCCTCCAGCCTTCTTTTCTTTGGTGGTCTTCCCCTTTTCTTTTTATCATGTAATGCCCATTCAGTTGCTTCACTGTTGGAAAAAAAAACAAAACCAAGAATATAACTTAAATTAAGAGTAATTAGCAACGTAAAATACATTTCAAGCCACCATTCCAATTACATGCTTACCATCTCCCCTATTTAAGCCCTCATTTAAGCTTAGAACGCATGACCAATAACAGTATTTCTTATTGGCAAGACAGATAAAGACGCAAACTCCAGTGATATTTACCTGAACTTTTCAGTTTTTATCTGAAGTGGCTCCTCCTTGTACATACGAGTGCCATAAAAGTACCAGTAGAGGGCTCCATCTCCGTCTTGCCCCAGGGGTTCCACCCTCAGGCTGTCTGCATCCAGTCCCTGAAGGAGGTGTGGGTGGGGACAAATTATTTTGTTTTCAAATCATTGTTCATTAGTGGATGATGTCATTCAATCCTGCGAGCCTACATATCTATGAATCATACACATACACAAGGAACTTCCAGTAGCTTAGTGAATAAACTTTCAGCTGCTCCCTGTTTGGAATCTCTGAACAGGGGTCACTGTTGCTAATCTGCACGGTTCGCCCTTCCTGATGTAACTGGGATTCGAACCTGGCCTATCAAAGCCACACCATTGAGCCACCGGGGAGGGCCAGTGTCTTACCTTACACATTTATGAATCGAAGGTGATACTCAAAAGTGATATCACTGAAACTGTAATCATCAACAACACCGTAGTTGAACAAAGCCTGGAATAAAGAACTGCAACTAACCTCAGATAACAGATCTGAAGATATGATTATATGACATATTAAAGAGTAAAACCAGTACATATGGTTACTAATAACACAGTAATTCTTTGATTTTCAAAATAAAAAATATGGTAATAATTTAAAAGACAATCAGGAGATATGATCTCCCAACTGCATCAACTCTAAACACGGGGGGGGGGGGAGCAAATCCAAATTTGTTCCGCTCCTCATCTCTTGAAGATG
>JBAMYA010043052.1:0-39106 GCA_037176975.1 Arrhamphus sclerolepis
TACATACATATATATATATATATATATACACACACACACACACATATATATGCACATATGTATGTGTGTCTGTGTGTGTAGGCTATGTATGCATGCATATAAGTTGGAGCGCCTTTCTTCAGCACACCTTCAGTAAAAATGAGCCCTTTTCTACTTAAAAACACATGCAAAGGCAGCAGACACGATGACATGAAAGCCACGAAGGTTTGCAAAGAGCTCTTGACAAAACTTGTGTTTCTGCACTTGAGGTAACCTGAAGCCTTTCACTTGCACACGCATGCAGCCTGTGGAAGAAAACAGCCCGCAGAAAGCATGCGGCAGGGTTTCCATCAAGCCTCTGAAGCCGGCTCAATGTGATGACAGCCGGGGGGAAATCCAACAACACGCTTCCGCCTCTAAGACACCAGGTCGTGCAAAAAAAAAAAAAAAAAAAAAACAGGAAGAAAAAGAAAGAAATAAAAAAATGATGGCATGACTCTGCTTATTGCACCCAACCCCTCCTTCCTCCTGTTTGGTCTCAGGAACGCAGGACAAGCCCTTTTCCCCGCATTCAAGGCGTAGCGGCGCAAAAATCATCTGAAGGACACCCCGCCTCCCCACCCCCGTTCCCTCACCTGGCATATCGTCTTCAAAATCCATGTCGTCTTGTCCCTCGTCTTCATTACTCAGCGACCCCGGCATCTTTATCTCATAGCCCCCAAACCCCCTTTTAGGCTGGGAATACTGAAAGTTAACCCTCCAGTCGCCGCAGCCCAGTCTCTTTCTTCATCCAAAAAAACAACTGTATTCCTCGCTCTGTTGTTTTTTTTTTTTTTTTTTTAATTTAAATTCTTTTTTCCCTTCCTTCTTTTTTTCAGTGGATATGGGACTCTCTTCTTAAGTGTAAAATAATGTGTATGTATATATATATAGGCTATATTTAATTCTTTTTTCTTAAAAAAAAAAATTAAAAAAAGAGCACTTCTAATTTTTTTCCCCACTGATCCCTATCCAGGTCTTCCAGTCTGAAAAATAAGGACAAAAATGGAACACACATGCCCAGATTGTGACGTCTGGTCTGTTGCCATGACGATGCATCCCATAATTTCCCTCATTACTAGTTAGTCATACTCCTCTAGTTATCGCTTCAACTAGTAGCGTGCACAGAAAAAAATAAATAAATAACCCACGCCGCGCAGCATCTCAGAGGAGGATGCTCTTCCGCGTCTGTCCCCCGCACGTTTCTGTTTGGAAGTCCGAGGAATGGAGACAGAAAAACTTCTTCCTCTCACAACCTTTTCCTCCACATGCGAAATATAATCCGAGGGGCTAAAATGGTATAAATGTTTCCCTCTGAGGTAAAACAATTGCGTCGGAGAATTTTTTTTTTAAAGACCTAGTTGACACCTAAAAACCTCACATAAAAGTAACCACACAGATTATTCACTTACCCCCTCCACTAGGAGGGGAAAAAAAAGACAAGTGCAGGCGTTATACTGCATGTGCTGAGGAGTCCTGACTGAACAGTTATCTGTTGTCAAGGTTACCAAAGATGTAAGGCAGGATGCCACACAGAACAAACAGAGCAGCAGTTAACAGCTTTAGTCTCTCATAGTACAGAAGTCAAGAGCTGCAAGCATCTCAGCGGCAGCTGCTTCTAGAGCTTTTCACCTTAGATGCGGTCATTTATTACAGGTGGCAGTCCTTTAACCATTATTTATTGTAGCTGGGTCACAACATACACCAGCTAGATATGTTTGGGCTTTCATCAGAATTTATGTGCACACATAAGAGTCCTATATAGGGATATAGTTTAAAAAAAAAATCTATATGTAAATAAGAAACATGGCTGACTAAGTGACTTATTCCGATAAATAACCAAAGTAATTAAGGACAACATTTTGGTTTTGTCTAATGACAGTTTATTAAGGTTGGTGTCAGGTTTAATCTTCATCCTCCTCCTCTTCGTCCTGGTTGATCTGGAAGTAGCGCAGCTCGTAGCTTTCCTTGGTGTTCGCTACAACCCGCAGCCAGTCCCTGAGATTGTTCTTTTTCAGATACTTCTTCGTGAGATACTTCAAGTACCTGCAAGATATGAGGAAATATGAAGAAGTTATACATTTCTAACTCATTTTTATGACCCATTTACTGTGAAGATGAATCCAATTAAAAAAAAAAAAAAAAAACACCTCAGCACTTACCATGAATGTTTTTTTTTAAATAAATATGGTCTGAAAAATATTATTAGGACCCTTTATTGCTGTTATAGGTACATATTTATTATTGATTTAATAAGTGAATTCATTTAACTAGAGTTATTTAGAAGTATATAGCTGACATTGAGGGTTATTATCAAGTGACTTCTTTGACAGATTATAAAGAACTCCATTTGAGACCAAGTGTGCTACTATCGCCCCCTGGTGGTGCTGGTCAGGTAGTGTTACTTTCTTACCTTCAAGACACTTTCCCACCTTCATTTTAGTATGACAAATAATGCATGGAAAGAACTTTGCAAGAACATTTTCTCTGTCTTAGAGCACAGTTTCTTTTTTATAAGGTCATGGTCTCCAGGATGTATGTGCTCATGAGAGAACTTCCAGGCTGCGCTGCAATGAAATTGGTGTTGCATTAGTGTGTTGTTTTTTTGTTTTTCTTTACTTGCTTTCTCATCAACTTTTTTTTTAAATACCCTTTTTGTTTTTTTATGAAGTGTCTCTCCTAATAAATTTAGTTTTTTTTTGTTATGCAGGGTGTGGGGCTACTCTAAGCATATGAAAGATTAAAATAAGAAGGCTTTCAATTTTTAATTTTAAAACACAACATGGCTACTTTAAAGCAAAGGTGACTTACTGAATAATGTCAAGTATATTTTGGTTGCTTTTGATGTAAAGGTAATATACAGTTGGAAAATTAAACCTGAAATTTAAGTAGTTTGGTGGAAAAATCTTAGTGCATTTCACGTTTTCTCCACCAGGTCACAGTCATCCTTAAAGAAATGATCTTTAATATTAGTACAGCTGGAAGAGATCTTATAAAAGAGAAAATGATGGGAATCATTCTGCATAGTCCCAGTACGCTCTAATAAGTATTAAACAATTTCTCCGAGCAAGCCTAAGCTGCTTGACCGTTGACTAGCTGTGCTGAAACACAGCTGAAACTTTAATTGTTCTGATTATCAGGAAAAGAGAGGCGTTGATGACTGAGGGAGGTTTATTTGCTGAAAACTTCATCGGCTGAAGCCTGACGCTGTGCCAATTTCAGTAAATACAATGGCGGGAATACTGCCAAACTGGGAGATGCTGTTCTCCTCCGCAGAGACTGTGCACATAAACAAACTCGCCAGGCAGAGTAGCAAAAGGTAAACTTACTTCTACCTGTCTAGTTTAATTCATTAGGCCTCAGGGAAGGATTTCAGTATGGGATACATGAGCAGCTGCACGGGGTGGCATCTTAACAGAGGCGACAAAGGAACATTATCTTTAATCGATAATTTGTGCATTACTTCAATTGTATCCCCGTGTTGAACTTATTTGGATCAACCTGCATCCTTAGAGCCTTCCACTTTGTTACCTAGACTCTACCTAGCTGACCCCACCTCTCTGAGAGCGAGAGCTGTAAAGGCAGCAGGCAGCCTGTTATCCCCCGTTCACACAGCAGAGCCGTGGCAACGCTCACGTTCGCTACTCAAGTAAGGAGCACGCTTTAACACAGCCCTTTGGAATTCCCGGTGCAGTTTCATGATCAGCAATATTGGTGTGGTCATGGTGCAATTGGCTGAAGCTCACCAAGTGTGAAAAGTTGAAACTTTTGTTTGGTATAAACATGCACGGCGCCCACAACTAAGTTTGTCAAGTGTCAAAAGGAACACTTAATTGAGATGCAGACTCAGTGTCGCAGTACAAACTGAGATGGATCTGCAAAATCACCACTGTCCTTGCATATCACACAGCCATCCACGCCACTGCAAGTGTACAAATGATAACAGCTGAGAACTGCTGCTTTGCTGCAGAGTGATCGTTCAACATCTTTCCTCCTATACCTGTAGATGTTTACAGTTTCATTATAGTCAGTATTTAGCTGCAGACCAATCAGTGTATAGCAACAGCTATGGCAGCAGTCCTGTGATGTCATATACAGCAAAAACAAAGACTGCTACTTGCTGCCTAGAAAAATTTAAAGTGAAAGGGTGCTAATTCAGGTTTATTTTTGTCAGAAAAGGCTTACTTTTGTGACTTAGCATTTTGTTGTTAACTCACTGATGCTGCAAATACACATTCATCTTAGTGAAGCATTTCCTTTTTAAAGTTGTAATGATGGATCAACTAAAAAAATACTTTTGTTACCCAAAAAGTTGTCTGATGAATATGCTTGTTCACTATCATGTCATGTGAGCAAAGGGACATGACTTGACTCTATATTAGGTGCTTAAAAAGCCTGGGTACCACACACAATAACAAAAATATAATTTAAGTTGTAATCAGTTGAGGGAAAATTTCAACACTGCTTGGCTATGCTGTTTTCAAACAATAACTGATAAATATTTGAATTTCCGTTTAAAATCGCCATAATGCCCACTGTCCTAAAAATCTAAGGTTGGCAAAATTTGAAGTGATGGAAACTGACTATTTTCATTGGTGTTAGGAACACATCTCTGCACAGGAGGGTGTTCCTGTGCAGCTGCGGTGGAAGGAGCATGTGCAGTTCCACACAAGTACATGTGGATGCTTAAAGTGTGTTGGCATGAAGGTGAAGCGCACGGTTATATAAATGGAAAATCTGTTTGTGGTAACCAAAGTTTTATTGTGGCAGATTGGCACAATTAACTGAAGGAAACAATACTTTATCCCAACAGTGGTGGACCTGCAGGTGAACCACATCAAGTTCTCAGCTTTGGCACCTACTGATTTAGCATTAATCTATACATGGAAGTAAAGCTGAGCAATATATCGACGTTATCAATTAGTTCCTACTTGTAGCAATCTTTATTAAGTTGGTCTGCCGCCACCACCGCTTCTACAAGCCTTCATAGTTCTGTAATGCCCCATTATTCAGGTAACACATTTGAGTCCATATGAGTGTGAGCGATTAACGATATCATAAAAGATCACTGTTCTGTGTTGCATTTTTGTACCTCTTTGAGAAGGGAACTTCAGAGTTGACAGCTATTTTACTCTTGCTCCTTTCAATGGACACCACACCACCGCCAAGGTTTCCAGCTTTGCCGTTCACTTTAATGCGCTCCTGCAGGAACTGCTCCTGGATGTGCATAGAACAAAGCAAGTCACTCGGTGCAGGTCTCAATACACGCAGCCCTCACTTGATGTGAAGCTGAATATCTTTAAGATACAAGATCCTTACCAGCGCTGAAAGGAGACACATTTAAAACCGGGTTCCATTCAATACAAACAACAAATTGTATTTTAGTGAGTCTGTGTGTGTGCTTCAAAATTGAAAAACATTTACAAGACTGAGTTGACAAGTTTGTTTGACACACAAAAAATACTGTCAAAAATACTGTTACCCAAAAGAGTATGACGACTTACGAGACAAACGATTTTGAAGTGGAATAACTGAAGACAGATAACCTCACTTCACTGAGAAAGTTTTCATAGTGGAGGTATTTCAGAAAAGCAAGAATTACCCAGGTAACTGGTGAAGAGAGAATAGAGTGGACCTGAGTACAGCAGAACATGACGTTTAAGGGGAAACACTCACAATCATTCAGGGCTTTGCTGATCTGTACCTTTCTGGTCTTTCGCACATTTGTGCCTTTCTACAGTTATTCCAGGAAAAGTAGATGGAATCACCACTTGAATAGCTGTCAGTGCTGATCTTGACCTTGTTGAATTGAAGGGAGCGTAGCCTTCTTCCTCATTCAATCTTTCGCTGAATCAGCTGCTTTCCATTTTCTCTTTGCAGACAGATCTTTCGGCTACTTTACTCACATCAGCCATGAAGGGATGGATGTGTTGCTTCTTTGTTTTGGATCTATATGATTTATACTCAATAGTAAGCTTTTATAGGCATTTTTGAAGGAACTTTAACATTAAAAAAAAATAATAATAATTACAAGTAACCTATGTTCTTGTGAAGACAAGACTTTTAGAAATATCGGTATCGCGATACTAGCTCCAGTGTTACTTGGGATCGCCCACCCCTACTACTCACAAAGTTTGCAGCATCCATGATGCCATCCTCCACGGGGTGTGTGCAGTCCAGGGTGAACTTGAGGAGCTGCTTTTTCCTCTTCCCACCTTGTCTCCTGAACACCTGCTTCTTCTGAGACACAAACCAAGACATTTACTCCAACTCACCCCGACAATCATACAAGTTCATGTAGCTAAAGCATTAAAGAAAGCATTAGTCTGTAGTTAGTCAACATGCGTCCCAGAGTTCATATGCAACATTTCAAACTAAAAACTATTCAAGAAAAATACATCTACGGTAAGTGCACATCTCTGCCTCTGCATAGAGCTAATACTGTTAGCCCAACGTGCTTTTAAGAACATAAAGCGATTAAAGGCGACGAACAGGCCAAATCATCCAAAGCTGCTATATTTGTTTACTCTGATTATATACAAAGCCGTAGGTGGAAAGGACAGGGTCGGATGTGTCTCCTGTGTGCATTTTATTTCAACAGGTTACTACTCACAATCGGAGCCATGGCTACACGTTCAGAGAAAAGGAAGAAGCAGAGCCTGCGCAGGACATAAAATACCACACTGATAAATCGATCACATCGAGCTATCTGAAATCGATTTATCAGACTGTGTTTACACATGTACGTCAACGTTATTGTTATTAGTCTTGAAAACTGATTATAACGATCATGTTTAAACTATAGAACTCACTCTTTGTTATTATTGTCATTGTCATTATTATTATTATTAACATTATTATTATTATTATTATTATTAACATTATTATTATTATTATTATTATTATTATTATTATTATTATTATTATTATTAACATTATTATTATTAACATTGGTTAGGTTAGACATAAAATTGTATACTGAAGCTAAAGTTATTGTTTATGATAAGGCTTTATTTATTTCATTTTTAAAGATGCTTAAAATTGGCATTTTAATTAGGTTTCAAAATGTTTCTCATGAACACTAATGGTTTTTTGTTACAACATGTAACACCAACATTTTTTAGCCGTAAATATGATGAGTTCCCAACATTAACAACATGGATTTATTTACAGATAAGATCACAACTATTCTGTTCCAGGTGGAGTTATATGTCTCTTACTGGGGTCAGATAGCTGTGATGTGGACATAATGTGTAGGCATAAAACAGTAATATTTCAATGAGCAAGAATGAACTATTTCCAAAAAACAAATATTATTTTGTATTTTCTTTATTTTTTTTTTTTTTAACCCACAGTCTCTTCTGTCTCCTTTTTCTCCTTCTTTTTTCTTTCTTCCTATCTGGACCTGCTGTGTTCTGGCCTCCACCCATTTTTTTCTCTCAGTGGGATCTCTCTGCTGGTGTTGAAGCAGCACGGCATCTCATCACTGCTGCTCCAGTCCCTAAAAGAGATCAGCGCAGGGAACGTCCACATTGCAGAGAACAGCCAGCTTTGCTATTACAACACTGTCAACTGGACGAGACTTTTCCGCACTACAAACCAAAAGGTCCTGGTCCGAAACAACCGAAGCCCACAGGAATGCAGTAAGTTCATGCATGAATTAAACACTTTATTCTTTGCAAAATGTAGTGGAACTGATTAAATAACACAAGCACTAAAGTCCCAGGACCTGTTTTTTTTTTCCAAAAGTTCTTACAGTCACATGTTGTTGTTGTCATAAACGCAGACCTGTTTTAGTATGTGGTGGCTAAATACAGGACACAAATAAAACAATAGACATTTCCCAGCTCTACAAAGTCCTTTGACTGTAGCATTGGTCCTGTTTCTGGAACAAAACTACACCATAACATAAATTAATTGTATAACTTCAAATTTAGAATTATTTGGTCTCCAGTGAAACATCAGATGTGCATCTGGAGCTACCATCAAGTCATAACCATTGTACTTGTGCATTTTGTTTTGTTTTGGGTTTTGTTTTTGCGCACAATTTTTCACATTTATTCATAAATTAGAGACAGAGACAACATACTTCCACAGTGCCTTGTGGACAAATGTTGGCCCGTGTAAATGGAGAAATGGTTTTCTGTGTAAAAGCAGGTTCACATGTCAATCAAATTGTTTGTTTTGATCATCGAAATCAAACTAATTTAAAATGACATTTGGGGCTCCGGTATATTGTTTTCTCAGAAAGCTGAATATGTTTTGAACTTTAGTTTACGTCACAGTGAAAACATTTAATCAAAACACATTTAACTTTTTGGTTTTTTTTGTCCTGTGAATGGAAGCTATTATCTGATTAATTTACGAAAAGATCTGAAACCATTAATCCTAATTAAACTGATTAACCATCTGGACCATTTAAGGAATATCTTTGGCCAAACAACTGATTTGATGATTGTGAGCTTCTTCTTGTATCACCATTACAAGGGTTCATTGGGTCGACACTGTTCGGTTGAAAAGTTACATGAACGCAGATGAAAGCTACAAAATTTGTAAAACTAGTTCAAAATACCACTTGGCATTGTGTTCAACAGACATACACACACCTCCAGATCAGCAAACTGAATTTGTACTTTTACGGAAGCAATCTGATTCACAGGAAAGACTCGAGGTCTTTACTGTCTTATTCATTGTTTCTGTATCGTGGATCAGTTTTTGATAAATGAATACAGACACAGTGTAATATGTCTTCTTCTGTTTTTTTTCAGAGATAAAGAAAAAAAATGTTTTTACACATATGGTCCTGTTATTTATTGGATTATAGTTGCTGTTATTTAAATAAGATCAGATTTGAGATGTAAGCGCACATTGCGTGTGAATTATTTTGAAAAAAAAGATTATATACTTTTTGTAAACCAAAAAAAGATTGACATCAAGATGTCAGTATTGTGTAATGCTGCTCACAGTGCAGCAACTGGAACAATAAATAGTTAAAGATACATGTTGTGTTTTTAACACATTGGTTCATTAAGTTATACCTTAGGTTTACAAGTGATTTTATATCCGTACAATCAATATTTTGGACTATGTGTTTCATCATCGCTTCCTAACAAATGTAGACCCTTATTATCTGGCATCCCCATCATCCTTATTGCTCTACTCCTTATAATAAGACAAGACATATCACGCCTTTATTGTTTATTTGAAAGCATTGCATCTGTTAAGCTTTGGGACATTCCTACACAGTTAAACTTATGTTTAAATGAGTGCCAGCATTTGCCTTGTTTCAAAAGATAATTCAAACATGTCCAGTTCTGCTCACAGAAATAGATTTTACTTGTGAAGAGACCAGATGGACAGGATTGCCTTTTGTCTTAAGCAAATGGTTGCATATCTCTGTTTAAACCGTGTCTGAACATGCAAAAGAAATCTGTCCTGAGCCCACTGGGTGATACTGGAGACCCAGTGAACTATAATGACTAGAGAACTAGTGGTTTTAAGATGGGCTTTGTGGAAAAGGCTGCTCTGAAAAGTCTGGTCTGAGAAGTAAATACAATGTCTTGTTAGTGTGTATGTAGATGGATCTCACAGATGGGTCCACTGCCAAGCCTTCGAGCTGTCAAGGTTTGTGTTATAATGCATCATTATATTGTATCGGCAGTACCGCTGGACCTAATCTATCCAAACTCTAACCACCAGTCAGACCAGAGCAGGAGTGCTTCAACAGCAACCAGCAGTTTACAAGTGCTTCCACCATACTCTCGTTTTATAAATTTATAATCAGACATTCAATAACTATTTATACAAGCTTTGAATACGAGGCACATTTTTATTTTGCATGGATTTTTCAGGGTTGTATTGCTTGTAAATTGGACTTTGTGTCTGAAGTCTTGAGGAAAAAAGTGTCAAGGGCTCAAGAAATCGAGTTCTATCAGGTCTTAAAAATGACACTGTGTAAAATGTTGCAGTTCAAGAAGCTGTCATAGTTTATAAAATATAGTTATTCTGCTGTCCTGTTCTGTTGTTCTGTTGGACAGGGAAGGAACATCGTCCTCAGCTGCTCTCATTGGCTGCTCAGGTTTCAAATGTCTTTGATACAGAAAAGAGAGTTGTAGGAAACTAGCTGTAGTATTTTACTTTGAACTACAGCCCTACCTACTTTTCAGTAAAGCTATTTTCAAAATCATCATGATAGTAGTTTTTGTGTCACTCTGTCAATGCCTTTCTGTTCCAGTCACTTTAAATGTCTCTTCAGCAACTATTGTTGCTTTTTTTTCTCTTCATGGACAGTCTACATGTAATGTTGGAAACCCAACAGGGGTGTTTTTTTTGTCTCTTGTGAAAGGAAGCTTTCATCTTTCACTCTCCTGACTCCTCTGCCTTTGCTGTGTCTTTGCATCATTTTGTCATTAACATTACAGACGTTATATCTCTTGAAAAGACAAAGTTCAACTCAGTTCGCTACACATACCACTGCTTATCTGAAGTTTGTCTTGGATTTGCTTTGGAAAGTTGCTCCTAAAATCCCACAGAGAAGTTATTTTATGCATAAATAAGCCCTCATAAATTCCATTTGCTCTTCTGCATCTTGCCTCTTATCCAGGGCGGCTGTGTTATTTTGTTTATTTATTTATTTATTTTTTTAATCTGCATCTGCACCAGTGCCAAGTCATCAAATCACAAGACCATTCTGCATGAATCGAATATTTTTGCTCTCTCACACTGATTTTCCTTGTGTGTTCTGAGCAGCCAGGGAGCACATGGTGTGTGACCCATTGTGTTCTGACGCCGGCTGTTGGGGTCCCGGACCAGACCAGTGCCTGTCCTGCCGGTACTTCAGCCGTGGCCGAACCTGTGTGGACTCCTGCAACCTTTATGAAGGGTGAGAAGCGCACATGCATGCACACATACTGTCAGATACAGTAGGTCAGTACAGTACAGATGCGACAGATGGGGGAAGCGCAAGTGGAGGAAAAGACTGCACGTTTTTTTTTCGGCTGAATGCTTTTATAGATGTTCAGTCATCCAGGTCATGGTAACGCTGAAAAGCTCATATAAAAAAGAAATTGCACTTCTTCTGTGGTTGCCTTATTTTGAGCAAAGAAGTCAAGCTTTTTGGTGTTTTATTTTTTTTTTTTTTTTTTATGCTGGACAGCATTTTTGCTAACTGACTGTTTCTGCAGCTGTTTTTGATTTTTTTTTTTTTTTTGTACAACCCACAGCTGATAACAGTTGAAAGAAGAGAAAATAGATTTTCTATATTTATACAGAACTCATTCTGGTACAACTCATCTTACAAAAATGTGGACCATTGTTTGATATTCCAGTGCTACATTTAATCATAAATAGCCTAAAGACAACATATATTTTACAGACTTTTAGATGTTCAAATGTGTTTTGAAAAGCATTTGCTTTAAATATAAAAGCAGCAAGATGTTAAAAAGTTGGTAAGGGTGGTACTGTTACCACCATTTGCCTCACCTTTTCCTGGACAATGCTTCTGTGTTGTACCATTAACACAATAGCAGCATATTGGTAGAGAATAATGCTCATCTCTGGTAATGCTAACAAGTCAGCTAACTCTTTCTTCATTTTTATAATCAAATGTAACCTTTTACTGTCATTGACAAAGTGAAAAAAATAAAATTAAAAGTTGCTACAATGAGGATGAGAAGTTACTTTTATGAAAAACAGGTTAAATCTATGCTGTGCATGCTGTAGATTCCTCCCAGCAGCATGCATGGCCAGCCACAGATGTAGAGATATTCAGTTGCAGCAGCAGAAAGAGTTAGTCTCAAGGCTCTCTGGAAACCACCAAGAGGCTTTTGACATGATGGACAGGAATAGAGCAAACCCAGCAGCTTGTGCTGCAAAAGAAAATATAAAGGCCAGGAACAGATGAAATTCACTTCAGCAGCATCAACAAAATCAAAAATACATCCTTCAGCTGGAAAAGAAAAATATTGTTCCGCTATGAACATTTTAGAATACAAATCTAATTTCCTTTCTTTATTATCTGCAAAGGGAACAATTTGAATTTGGCTGAAAACACTCATTAAAACAGTATGAAATATGCTATACTTTGTTTTTCTGTTTTTGCAGATCTTATAAACTACTTAACCAGTCATAACTTAGATGTCCATGGTAACTCCCAAGTCTAAAATAACAACATTTTCAGAGAAAGCAAGCTTATTGCAATTAATTTGCATCCAGATTGCCAGTTGAAACATTGAATAGTTTGTTTTCTCCTCCGAGAGGAATGTTTGAAGGTTGGCACTAAACAGGGTCCTCTGATTGAAAAGTAATTGAAAATATAATGTTGTTGAGAAAATTGTGCTTAAATGAACAACAGCGGTAATTTCTAATTACATTATAAACAGAATGATCCCACAAATGTCACCAATGATAAGTCTGTGCAGAGTTTGTTAGGCAAAAATTAATGATGTTTGCATCCAATTTTCAAATGTGACACCATTATCAGGTCACAGAGGAGTGTGACACCATCTGTCTATCAAGCACATGAAACAATGTCAGATACTGTAACAATGTCTTTGAGGATTTAAACTATAGGGCCCAGCGAGGCAACACCCAAACACCTTTTGTCTGGTGTGTGCATTATGTATAACTCTTAAAGATAGTAATTGCAAAAATATCTTCTCCCTGAAAACAAGTAGATTTAGCTCAAGTGTTTTCTGATTGGTCAGTCTCCTGGAGGCTCACTAATAGGCAGAGTCAGTGGTCTGGATCGCCTGTTGCTGGTCGCACATACATTTGTGTTGTGTAACACTGTGTATAATATCTACCTGTTTTGGCTGGGATGCATGTAAGAGCTTTTGTTTTTGTTTTTGTTTTTTTTTACATCCACCATGTTTGCACTAAGAAAAGTCACACACATGGTGGTTGCCAACGCAATGCAAACAGTTTACTTACCACTCGAAGTTCGGATCTTCTAGTGATGGAACAGCACCAACATTCCCTCCGTTGCTGGCCTGGAAAAGTATAGCCGTGGTCAGCCAACTTTCAAGGACACATTTCTTTGGAGACACCTTGGTAACACAAGCTACGAGCTTCGTAAGAGGAACAAGAAGATCTGCCAGGATGAAAAACATACTCAGTCCTTGCTACACAGTTTTAAACATCTGCTTTTAAAAATGCCTGGAGAGAATGACCACACATGATGTCACAGAGAGCCCGTGTCAGGGATTCTGAGTACTTTGTTCATACGAGTATCACAACATACAGTATGTCTAAGATGATACTTTATCATAATAACAGTTTGAAGAAGTCAAAAAACACAAAAGCATATTATGGTCTATTTAAATATCTTATAGTATATAATTATATAAGTATAATTTGCCTGGTTACAAAAATATAATCTTAAGAGCCAGAGGGTTTAAAGAACAATTTAAGAAGTAGGAATACCAAAAGGAACCCCTGTAGAGATCACTTGATGCCATTTACTTTTATAATGAAAGGTAAAACTTCCCTCAGGAGTTTTATTTATAACATTTAAGCTTTTTTTTTCACCCTTTTGCCTGCCTTTAAAATAAGAGTTGAAACCTGATTAAAGCATGTTGGAGGCCATACGGGAGAGGAATAGGAAGACCCAGAGCTGCTGTCAAGGCAGGAGGGCTAGGCGTGTCACTGCGTGTCACAGTCAATGCTTGCGCACGGGGCCACGCCCTGCCTACCTGTCTTCCTATCTACCTGTCTACCTGTCTTCCTGTCCACCTGCATGTCAGCATCACTCACAGCTTCAGGGTCACCAGCACAACTGGCACAACAATCACTAAAAGTAGAGTTTCAGCAAGTTGTTCTTGCAATATTTCACATTTAAATGTTGCTTGAGTTATTTTTTTGGAATGAAACAGTGGCTTAAGGTATTTATATAGCTTTTACTTGGCCTGAGGCTGTACAGTAACTCTTTGCATTATAGATGTGAGGGTTTTTTGTTTGTTTGTTTCAGATTGAGGATAACTTGCAGTTCAGCATGGGTCAGCTGTCATCACAACAGGAAGCATCTCCAGAGATTTGTAAATTCAAAACCATTTATAACTTATAGATAAAAACGGCAAACATGTAGGCTTTACTTATTGTTATAAACAAAAAAGTTTGACAGAATCGTGTACTTCTTATGCTTGTATAGTAATCCTGCATGTACACATGCAGTCATGTTATTCAAATCTGTGAGGTCACAGGCCCCGTCCATGTTTTATTGATGATATAGCCTCACAACAAGGGTCACGTCATCTCTGGTTTAAACCTGACTCACACATCAGGAAAAGAGGGCTGCTGTATTTCCTCCTATATCCTGAACATGTAACACCTTTCACGTAAGTAGATCAGAGACTGTAAAGTGCTATATGAGATTCCGCCATAACTTAGATTTGTTTCCATTTATGCTTTCCAGAAATCTAAAAAATACAACAAAGCAGAAAACAACTAAGATCATGTATCCTGTATGTCCTTTGGCAATAATGATATCTTCCAGCTGCACTGCAGCCTTTATTATTTTGACCAGCTCACACATGGACAAAAGCTTACCTTCTTTGCCTCCTTGAAGGTTTTATGAAGGCCAGAAGGAGCATAATTAATACTAATTTGATTTAATTCCCATTGGGACAACTAGATTTTTTTTTTTTTCTTCGACTGCTGTTTTTCCTCACAGACCAAAAGACAAGATCCCCATATTAATTCTCCCTCTCCTGCAGTAACAAAAGCAAAGTGCCAATTCGGTTCCAGTGTGTTCAAATTTAATGACTTTTGGAGGCCACTCTGGTGTTGCACTATTATAAGGAGATGGCAGAAATTTAATAACACGGCACTTAATTTAATTGATTTTTGAAAACATTGCAACCTCACAGTCAGTGCACCTCTCAACTTTGTCAACCCCCAGAGTTATAATTCCTCCACTTCGTCTGTCTGTCCCGTTTGCTCTGGATTGATTTAGACATTATTGATTGTGAAAGGATAATTTAAAGACTGTGTTCACTTATGAAAAAAAGTCTTGAAAATAATGTATAAAACGTGAGAATATCTGACATTAAAACTGATATTGGCATTTAATGGAAATTTAGTAGATAATTGACAGTGTCATTTTCTCTCTTTCTTTTCTATGAAAGATAAATAGAATAACTTTCTTGTTTCTTGTGTGTAACCTTAGACTCGCAGTGTTCTGGTTTTTATTTTGGCTTTTTATTCTTTGGCCAAAGCTGTTGCATTATTAGTTGAAACTGTGGCATCAATAAAAAATAAAATACAAAAGAAAAACTCTTCGGATTCAATGATGGTTAATGTTACCACATTGCTCTTCACATCCCAACCAGCAACTCAACTTGACTCCAGGATAAAATATAAAAGGTGTAATTAAGACTCTCTGCTTTTACAAGGGCAGACTTTTCTTTTCTTTTTTTTCTTTTTTTTTTCATTTTCTAGGACTGACTAACAAATGAAACAGCTATGGCTCCATTTGATAAAGTGAAATAGAAGTTACTGTCATTCTGTCACTCAGGTCTACGACTCTAGCAAAGAGAGGCATATTTATTCTTATTAAAAGAGCTCACTGGATAATGGAAGCTTTCAGCAACATTTGGATATGTTTGACATCGCAGAACATTATTGTTCTACCATATTCTTAATGTTATTCTGCACCACTTGTTACTCATTCCTGTTTCTCTTTCTGTGCCACATCAAAACCCCCTCCCCCTCTCCATTTCTCTCAGGGATATTCGAGAGTATGCCAATGGGTCAGTGTGTGTGGAATGTGATGCCCAGTGTGAACGAGCAGACGATGACTCTTTGACTTGCCATGGTCTGGTAAGCTTGCTCCTACAGACAACCATGTCCTAGCAGACTGAAACATTTGTTTTTCGCATGTGTGTGTTCTCTTTACACAGAGAGAACAGGGGTGTTTGTATCACAGGGAGTTATTCATGGAGAATATTGCACAGTAACATTATTCCATTACTGATTTTCTAATTGAAGCAGGAGCTGCTTAACAGCAAGAAGCTGGCATCAGAATATTAATGACAACTTAAAATTAAAGGCACACTATGTAAACTATACCACTTCAGAGTGAGTGTTTAAGCCCCTGGTGGAAGACAAAATGTCGTCCAGAGTAACAACTCACCCCTATGTGCTACACTACTGTGCTACTACTGTAAAGCTCTTCTGCTTGGTCTTCCCAAAAAAGACAATTAAGCAGCTTTAGCTCATCCAAAACGCTGCTGCCAGAGTCCTAACAAGAGCCAGAAAAATTGAGAGATTACATCTGAGATCCTTACACTGGTTACCAGTTACCTCCACAATAGACTTGATGTGCTGTTGTTAGTTTACAAATCACTTAATAGATTGGATAGAACTTTATTCATCACTTTGGGAAGGTTCCCTCTGGGAAATTAAGAGAAATTAATCATCTGGGGCCAGAATACATGACTGATCTTGTAGAATATAAAGCAAAAATGTTTAACTATGTTCGAATTTAAAGGAGTTATGTGTGGACGAGAATAATATTGACAATGCTACAAATGGCTTCAGCTGCAAGATGCCAACACTTGCTTTCAGTTACATTTGTCAGGAACTCTCTGTGCATGACTGATCTCAGTGGGGACTTCCTGGATAAATAACAATTCTGGCGCAAAGATCAAAGTGCTTTGTAAATAAAGTTTGATTGATTGATTGATTTGCAAGGGAGAACTGGCCAAGGTAGTAGAAAACAATATTGACACATATAAATACATGAGTATTGGATGTATTTTGTACAGTAACTCTACAACAGAATGACAAACTATATTGGAGGCACGCCGATTGTAAATCCCATTTAACTTTTTTGGTTTCGGTTCCATTATTTAAATTTTCAGAAGGTTTAGTTCAGGGCAGTGACCCAAATTGATCAACTTCTTCCTCTTTTGTTTGTTGTGGCTGGGACTCCCATCTCTCTTCTATTTCTTTTTCTATTTCTTTTATTTTGTCAGTACTCTTGATTAAACTTTCTTTGAACCTTTGTAGTGTTGTAGTACTTTATTATGTTATAGTCCTTTGAGTGAACTTTTTTTTTTTTGGCAGCTACAGCTCTCTTCTCTTTTGGAATGAGTTAAAGAAGGAGGTAATATTAGAAAACTAATCAGGCATGTATCAGATTTGGGATTTACAACTGGTCATCAGCAGAATTCTCAAAAAAAAAAAAAAATCATTATTTGGGAACATTTTGTTCTTCATAACTATCCGTGTTGCTAAACTCAAGTAGTTATGGTAATATGTGTCACTCTCAAGATAATAAGTCAGTCCTTCTGGAATCCTGCTGTCAAGAAGAGAAAGAAATATTCATTTACACATGCACATTGAACTGGTAGACCAATTTGAAAATCCAGCAGGGGAGATTTCTTTTCTTTTTTTTTTTTTCTTTTTGTGCTTTGGTTTCCCTAAACCCCTTGTGGACCAAACTTGAGTTCCAGCGCTGTCACATAATTTAGTTTTCTGATGTGACAGGAATATTGCATACGCACATGCGCACACAATACACACATACACATAGCCAAGGTTGGGAAGACACCCATAAAAGCCACGCTCAGTGCAAAAGCCAGTGAGAGCAGTGACACTTTCAATTTGCATAATTACAGCAGGGTGAGGACATGTTCATGCATACACACACTGTTAAGAGAAACGTAAAAGGCACTCATACACACATGCAGGCATTAGAGGTCCTCTTGAAAAACTGTTTCAGGCTTTTTACAAGCTGGAAAAAGGACAAAAGGACATTTATCTGCCTCTGCTGTCACTGTTGCATCATGGTGGTCTCTTCCTTCATGTGACGTGTTTATCTCTTAAATTAATGTTTTCATACATACTTTACTATAAGTGAAAATGCATGTCCATTAATTATTGTGTGTGTGTGTGTAGTAGTGCGCATCAGCGTTGTTTATGTGACTCAGTGGTATGGTTGTTTATTGGAGCTTTACCTTCTGATCCATTGTGTTTGTCAGAGGATGTTGTACATGCCTGCTGATGTTACAAGGTCTGTCTGGGAGAGCTCATCCCTACTCCCTCCCTCGCCTATATTAGCGTCATAAATCCTGTTCTAGGCGTATTGTTATGGTCATTGTGTGTGCTGTGAGCGATGGTTATTATCTGCCTGCTCTGCTCACACTACTTTATGCGTCTCATCTGCTTTCTAGCTTTTCCTCTCTCTCTCTTTCTCGTTATATTTTGCTCGCTCATGCTGTCTCTCTGCTGTTCTGCATCCAACCCCCCCCCAATGTCCTTATTATTTGACTTTTCTTCTCTCCTTTGGCATTCTGTGCCTTGTCAATGTTTTTTTTTTTACTCGCTGTCCGGCTTTCATTGTTCGCAGATCCAAGAGTCACAATTACGTGAAAGATGTGTATATAATAAAAGTGATTAGAGATGTACATTTTCATGCAAAGATTCATTTATACCTTATGTGGATTTGAAAGTCAAAGCAAAATGACAGTCGATGATTTTTTTTTTTTTTTTTCCCCTAACACTGCAAGGATATGCAAAAAACTTTAATTTATTTAAAAGTTCTAACAATAGCATGTACAATTAAAAATTTAGCTGAGATTAGGCTTACTGGCAGGGCTCTAAGGACTGATTGATCAATAAGCAGTGTAAGAGAAGAGTTCTATTGCAGACCTGAGAAAGAAGAATTTTTATTTTTGCAGTCGTGGAATGATTTTTGAGCTATTTATGAATAGTTGCAAAGTCTGTGATTAGTCATTGTACCATGTCATGGCTGTCAAGACAAAACGGTTTCCCAGATCTGAGATGAAGAAAAAAAAGTTACTTGTTTGTTAAAGCAGCACAGAAGACTTTTGGTTAAGTTAACATATCAGTTTTAATTCTATTTAAAGGGATATTTTCTTTCTTTAAAGACGTGCTGTCTAGCTGTATTGATCTTACAGCTACAGTAACGTTGGAATCCTGTCCCAGTGGGACAACTGTGCACCGTCTTACACCACTATATCACACATCAACAATGATGAAAGTAGCTCAAAGAGTTCCAGTGGGCATCTTGGCAGAGGCAACTAACTCCAGAAAGTGATTAGAAGAGAGAAAATAAGAGAATAACTGTGCAAGAGACCAAAGGGGGAAAAAAGTAAATCTAAGTGTTGAAAAATCAACTTAACCACCACAGCTGTAGTTGAACCCCTTAGAGTTAAAACCTGCAAAAGAAATGAAAAAACATTACAAAAGTCATTTTGTGCTGCTTTAAAGAACAATGTGAGACCCACTGGAAGCTTCTGGAACACCAGTGTTGCCGTTTAAAGTTTGAGCTGATATACAATTTCAGTGGTGAAATTAGAGATAGATTTAACCTGGTTATCAGTCATTCATCCATCCATCCATCCATCTTCTTCCGCTTCATCCGTTACCGGGTCGCGGGGGCAGCAGCCTGAGCAGGGACATCCAGACTTCCCTCTCCCCAGACACCTCCTCTAGCTCTTCTGGGAGGATCCCAAGGCGTTCCCAGGCCAGCCGAGCGACATAGTCCACGTACACGACTTTGTTGATGTATTTGTCATTCAGTCATTCACGTCGCAAGAATTCTCTCATTAAATGGGTCTAAACATTTAATTGAAAAAACAATGAGGTGGAAACTTTATGCAATGACATTTTGGAGAGTCCAAGAGCTACAACTCAAAACAATCAAGATGGAGAATTACTAATAACACCTTGGATCAGCAATTTCTCCTTCAAAACCAACAGCAGTCTTTCACCAGCATTCCTAAACTGCTGCATTTTGGATTTATTCATTTTTGTTCTTGATTATATTTTGATGCTGCGCTGCTTCCTTTCTTCATTTCTATGACCGTTGGCATCATTTCTTCTGTGTCCGTTGATTCTGCCCACAGAAATCAAAGGTGAATCCCAAGGAACCAGACTAATTCTTTGTATCAAAGAGGAAAAGAAATAACTGAGCTAGCTGGGCTAAGAAAAACTTAGTTTTTTTGCCACACTACTAAACTGGATGAACAGAAGAGATGCTAGAAGAAGCTTACTTGAAACTGAAACTACTTTTCAGGTTATGCTGAAGAGTTGGAAAAAATCTTCAGCATAACCTGAAAACCTTCAGCTCAGCAGGTTAAACTTTCATTCAGCTTAAAAATGCAAAAGGATAGTAGAACAGAAAGCTGAGTTGACCTGACTATCAAAAAAACATGGATGGTGCTTAAAAAAAATCTCTGGCTGTCTATTAGCTTTTTGTCTTTACGGTCTCATTAATGCTTGAATTGAAAATTGCTTTGTTCACACAAGAGTCAAGAGTGTTTTATGAATATGCATTTGAAAAGATGTTTTCTTTGCCCTTTTTTTTTTTTTCTTTCATTACCCACAGGGCCCAGAGCATTGTGTGAAATGCCTTCATTTCAAGGACGGTCCAAACTGTGTGGAAAAGTGTCCCGACGGCCTACAAGGTGCCAACAGCTTCATCTTCAAGTATGCCGAAGTCAACAACGAATGTCATCCCTGCCATGCCAACTGCACCCAAGGGTAAGTCCAGTCAGTACAAGGACAAGTCAGAGAGATGGCTTTAAACACTCATTATGCTGCAAAAGGAAGGGCATCTTAGATTGTCTTCATAAAATTGTACTCCCAACATCTTTCAAGATTAGTCTGATGAACAGGGAGACGAAGAAAAGAATCAGAGAAGTACATTGCCATTCTCCACCGCTCACTAGCCATTCATCGCTCAATGTAATATTCAACGACAAGGTTTGAAAAGACATAATTTTATATTCAGCTCCGCAGGGGATTTATGTCACTCCCCTGTGTGTTATTTCTCCTCTCCTGAGTGACAGCCTCCAGCCTGCTTGAGCATAACAATGTAGTCGTTAATGGAAAACACCAGGTTGACACTTTGTCACAGGTAGAGCGTCACAAGCAGGTCCATCTCTCAAAGAACAAGCTTATGGGGGAAATTAAAGCTCTGAGATGCACTGAGAGAAAAAAAAGAAGACAGATACTTCTATTGCATATTCTGCCAGAAGTACACATAAGAGACTCCAAACAGAAATGTAAGTGGACTGATGAAACTTTCAGCACATTTCATCAGAAGGTAAAGCTGTGCTGTTTTCTGTCAAGCTATAACTAAACTACAACTAAACAAGAACTAACACTGCTGCAGTTCACATAAAAGTACAACTTGTAGGTTAAGAAACCTCAGTGACTTAAAGTACAGGAATACAGAGCGAGAACTCGGTTTCAGAAAAAAAGAAAGAAAAATGCACCAAACTGAACCTTAATTTTTAAGCATCAGATTTTTGTACCCCTTTAAAATAGCAGCTCTGCAGTTATGCACTGCAACACCCTATTCACATTCAATGGTTTTATTAAGCAAAATCTGTGTTTTTCTGTGATTTACAGATATTATTTGTCAGATATGCCATCAAGGACTTGTGTTTTGTTGAAACACAAAACCATGATATGAATCGTTGGCTTGTATAAGGTGCAGTATTGTGGAAATATTGAATTGGACATGTTTAATCATTTAACACAGCTGGACTTCAGTGACAACATGTGCAGTATGTACTTAAGTTTGCTTTAGTAAAGACTTTATGCCGTCAGACTAGCGTTTGAGCTTGATGAATGATAAAGTTTCTTATCACAAAGAACTTCATGAGTTATCATCTCGTTGTCGCTCTTCTGCTACTCAGCGCAGCTCACTTTTTATGTCTCCATGTGAAGCTTAATGCCGACTAATTTGTTGATGTAATTTTTCTCACCCACAAATCACAAGGTTATTGAGTTGTGCATTTGCACCAAATTAAAATGTCCCCATGAAATAGGATAAGTCATTTACAATAGAATTTTTACTTTACAAATCACAAACATGGAGCACTCACACTGGATTAATATCACAGATATCAGCCGGCATTATTACATATTACCATTTAACTCAGGTAAAAGTAGTCCAGTATGGACAGAGCATTGGGCTGCTTTTAGACCACACAGCTTTAAGAGTCAGCTGACTGCTGGGCTGTTCAGACTATGTGAATCGCTGTAATCTGGAGTGTTGAGGTCCCTGTGGTGTACACACTATGTGACCGATTGGCAACTGGGAGTCACAAACTGGTTTGGAGACCAGTTGGCAATCAAGTCACTTTAAGATCATGCAGTTTTGTCAACAACACATGTGGGAAATTATGTATAACCACATGCAAAACAGGAGTTGTTTCAAGAAGGAATGAGCAGTGAAGCTCAAAGTGAAGGGGTACCTTTCCTCATGGTCACATTGGTCCATTCATTGGCTGTATTCAAATGGGACAATTCCAGATAGCATAACTAAATGTCCTTCATCCATCAGCAATCAAAGACAAAGGTGTTGGTATATGTCTTTGAGTTTTTTATATGTATGCGTGACCATTGATTGATCACTGATGGCTAGTCTGCAAGCCCAGCAACCAACAAATCTTAAAATCATGGAAAGACAGCCAAACCTGAATTTTTACATCCACATATGGGGCAGCATGGTGGCTTGGTGATGAGCACTGCTGTTCTTCCCAGTGCTTCTGTGGGCTTCCTCCCAGTTTTCCAGGTTCCTCACGCAGTCTAAAAGTGGGATGGATAGAAGGATCCACATGTGAATTTCTACTCTGAAAAAAATCTAATATAAATGAGCCTTCAAGGTATCAAGGAGACTAAGAAAGGACAAAATGCCAGAGATTAGAGATAATTTATTTAGTCTGCGAAGAGCCAGTGGATCTGAGCCAAGTTACTGATGTTTGCTAACAACTGCTCACTTTATTTTTACAGAAATGAAAGTTTGCAGTCACATATTAGCGTACAGCTGAACTAGCAGTAATGTTTAAATATTGGATAATTAAGTGACACTGACTCTGGCTTTTAAAATCCTGAAACCCCCAAATCTATGATTACTTTAGTCTCTTCTATAAAATGTTACGAAAAAATAAGTACAAGTGAAGTCACATCTTTTCACTACCTGTCTTTTTTTTTCAAGTCAGCAAAATTGTGGAGATTTTGTCCTGAAGAGCAGAAGTGAAATCTGGACTTATACAAGATCATTAAAACAGTATTATAACTCAAAAAAAACTCATCATCAAGTATATATGACCAGAATATTCTTATTCCCAACTCATTACATAGTAGCACTTTGTCTGCATTAGTTTTCCACTCACAGAACAGAAGATCCGCTTTACTGTCACTTTCAGACTCACAGGGAACTGCTCTACACCTACACCGTATAATCAGTTATCATTCTTCAACTATAACTGGCACCCTGGCTGCTGCAGTATTAAAAGACAACAGGAAAATGTCAATCTGCACCACTCGCTCATAAACAAGTAGCATAAATTGCATAAGAAGGTCAGGGAAGAGGAGGGGTGCAGTTATCCAACTCAGAAACATGAATTTCTGTCCAAGTCCAGCCTGGGAACGCTTTATTTTGCTTTGTTTTATTATATAGCATTATTATATATCATATAGATATTAGAATGCGTCCTTTCTCTCCTGAATTTCTGCATTTATCTCTCACAAAGTACTTTGTTTGATTGTTACCATACTAAATGCATATTGTATACTGTATGCAAAATATTTTATTTTGCATACAGTCTGTCAATAACACAACTTGCAAGTCAAGCTACCCTGGCCATGTCTTTACATGCTACACCATGAGCTCAGCTAAATATAACTGACCAAAAACAATTCTAAAGTCAACAAAGGCTTCCCAGTGTAAGCTGTCCTTGGTAATTGTCTTGCTGCAACCTGTGTATTCTGGTAAATTGTTTATTTATGCTTTTTTTTTTTTTATATATGTTCTGCTGGAAAGGTGCATTGGACCAAGACTCCAAGATTGCATTGGCTGGATGGACAGGTATAAAATTAAATTTCATTGTATTGCTTTTATGCTCTTGCATTAAAATCACAGCAGCAAGCACACACACACACACACCAACACACACACAGAGCAGAATCCCAGTAAGCAAAGTCTCTGATTAATGGATAGCTCTGAGGCCCTAAAGTCCTGTGAGTATCCTTAATGCCTCTCTGCGCATGCATGTGTTTGTATCCCTGTGTGTGCACAAGGAGTTTTTGATAAATTGATAGTGCTTTAAACTTTTCTTGAAGGCTTGGGGTGGGGGGAACAAAGGAAAACAAAAATGCTGTTCACAATTTACCACAAATGGATTCAAGACTATAAGTGAAACAGTTTGGTACCAAGTGGTGCTGAACATAGATGGCAATTAGGGAAGGATTAAAAATAGCAATCATTAAAAAAAGAGCTGTTACAAGATAATGTAGTCAACACTATGCAGCTCCATGATGGATGGAGTGTATAAAAGAGTTCTGCAATGCTCAGTATCCTCAACCTTCTACAGAGGCCATAAATCCTGAAGGAGGTATCATTTCTGCAAAATGTAATGTCGCCGTATAGAAGATTCAAATTCTGCACGTGAACAGAATTGTAGACTCTGCCAACAGGATTAAAGAGGACTTATGTAGATGGCAGCAAGCTACAGTTTATCAGCCAACCTGGTGAGCAGATTGGATCTTATCAGATCACTAATGCATGTGGCTAACATGCAGCTGCATCTTTGCCGCAGCTATCAGATGCAGCTGCCTTCTCCGAGATGTCACACATATCCTAAAACAGTTGCAAGTGTTGCAGCACATCTGAATAAGGCTTTTCAGAAATATGCTAAGCAAAGCCTTCCAAATAACCTGGCATTAAGTTCCATTGTATTTAAGAAATGTGCATGTCTGGTTAAGCTAGATTAACCTCGTAATGTCACTAATGATACAGTTTATCTGATAAAACTGAGAAATGCACATTTAATACACTCTAATTTTTTCACAAAATTGTTGAAGATGGCTCTTTTACTGGAATATTTACCATGACTACAACCCCCCCACATCCCTTTTTGCTGTAGCTGTCATGGTGAATGGCTCGGTATACACATTGAGTCTACTGTAACAGTTGATTTTTTGTTTTTTTTGCATCAGTTTGATAGACTGCTGAAGTGCATCTTATGAACTGAATTGGACATAAGCTGTAAATGTTGTTGTTAAAATGACATACTACCGTCTGTCATGTACGGTAGAATGTCAAAATGTCATTTTGGACAAAATCCTCAGTGTCTACTCTTGATAACTTCTACATGAGTGGTCAATGCTCTTTTGTCCCTTTCTTTTTACACTCATTAATTACATTGCATTTATGAATGACTGAGCTTCTAAATTTCTGAATGCTCTTTGCCTCTGTGATTTAATGGCTGGGTTCTAATTCTCGTCAACATTTAATCATTAAATATTTTACTGCGTAATCAGATTCTTGGTGTGCTACCAGTGATTTAGGGCAGAGTGTGCTTGGCATAAGGAAGCTTTCATCATTACATCAACATTGCGCTGGTGAGCTCTCATAAACCAAAAATTGTAGCAACCCCGTTGACGGTTCAGAGAGCACATAAAAAAAACTATTGAGAGTCTTGATTTCAAATGACAGCATCACTGTGGAGCTGAGAATTTACTTGGATGGTGATTTCCATGTTTTTGATCTTGCCCTCATTTTTAATGAGACAGCACAGAGGGATATTATCAGATGAAGCTTGGTGGAAAAAACTGAAGGCATACACCTATGATTTACAAACATCTTCTATGCTTGTTTGCTTCTTTATGTGTGTTTGTGCATGTTGTTTCTTACAAACATGACTTGTAATTTTTTTTTGCGGTCTGTACCATCTACAGTTTTGCTCCATTTCTTGAGAAACTGTCTTTTTTTTACTATCATGGTTCTTGCCCCCTGCTCTTCACCCACTCATTCGTCTCTCTTTCTCCCGCTGCACTTCCTTGCTTTCAGGACCCCTCTTATTGCAGCGGGAGTCATCGGGGGCCTGTTCATGGTCGTGATCATGGTGTTGAGCGTGGCAGTGTCTGTGCGCCGTAAGAACATCAAGAAGAAGAGGGCCCTCCGTCGCTTCCTGGAGACAGAGGTAAGCCGAAGAACCAAATAAGGTAATGGACGGGTGAAATTTACTGGTCAACTTTTTTTTTAATGCAGCATAGGAATGTCATGACACTCACCAGCCTGTGGTATATAAAGTAAGAAAAAAAAAAAGTCTGCAAGATGGAACAAAACATGCTTTCAAATGGTGACTGGCCAAGTAGAAAAAGTTTCAGCAACTCTGAGTCTCAACTGTTGACTTTGCTGTAGTATATTGGAGAGGACACCATGTCATTAAGTGAGGAGAAAGCACCCTTTCCATGTGTTAAAACAGGAAGAGTACATCCTCATCAAAAGCACTTGTGCTTCCACAGTGAAAATAATATCTTTTTTCACTGCCTTCCTCTCCTCAGAGCAGACAAGTATCAGTAAAGTGTCTTGAAAAAGAAGCTCTGATATGAGCTATTTCTATACTTCATCCTCTAATACTGTACTTTTCCTACACAGCACCATTACTGTGACCAACTTTCTTTTCTTTTTTCTTCTTCTTCTTCTTTTTTTTTTTTAACTTACCCAAGTTTATTTCTCGTCATACATGTGCTATGGCATACTTGGCTACAATAATATTGCTTGTAAAATATTATTGATTGAATACAGGATCGTTTTTATCCAGGCTGGAATGAGGAAAAAGCCGTCTCTCATTTATTATACTGCAACATGATGTAATGCAAAGAAAGTTGGGGGTATCTAAAAGCAATAGTGGTGAATTTTCATTTAAAAGTTTTTCATAAGATACATCAGTAAGTTGAAACGGGTGAAGTCATCTGATTTCCGATAACAACTGTAAGCTATATCATCATTCAGCTGGAACACATGTAGCCATCAGTGTAATTCTTTTGCTGTCACACACACACACACACACACACACACACACACTCACACACTCTCTCTCTCTCAATAGTAGCTTCATAGAAATAAAAAAACAAAACAAAAAAAAAAACATAGGAGCTGGCAGATTAGCTTACACGCCTTCAACAAATACTTATAAGAAATGTCAAGAAGGGCTGTAAATTCCTGCTGGAAGCAGATTTGTCTCAAATTGGCCTCAGAATGACTGTTCACCTGCTCTTGTAGTCTGTTGCAGTATTGATAAAAGCTAACTTTCTCTGTATAGCAGCTGAAGCTATGTTACAACAAAAAGGATACATATTTCCACATTAGTTCATAAAATTTTAATTTAATAACAGAGGTGGGGTCTGCAGAGAATCAAAAGTTTTCCAGTTTTAGAGTTCAAACTTAAAAGTGAAGTCTTAAGTTTTAAAATGCAAATGCAGTTATGTGAGAGGTGAGTACAGACAAATAAGCGAGATGGAGTAATTGTAATAAACCATGTGGAGGGGTGAGAGTGAGCATAAAATG
This sequence comes from Arrhamphus sclerolepis, assembly GCA_037176975.1. Taxonomy (NCBI): domain Eukaryota; kingdom Metazoa; phylum Chordata; class Actinopteri; order Beloniformes; family Hemiramphidae; genus Arrhamphus; species Arrhamphus sclerolepis. The sequence goes on from JBAMYA010043052.1 coordinate 27,353, forward strand.
CAGCTGGAGGCATTTTCCTAAACACTGAGTGTGTATGTCTGTGATGTATTCAGGGTTTCTGCGGCCCACTTATTGAAAAAAAAGAAAAAAAAAAGCTCAATCTGATTTGTTATTCTATGTAAATGAGAAATATAGCCATTGTTTTTCATCAAACAGCAACCATACACCAGAGGGACAGAAGTTGTTGACCACAGCCAGGCTACTTTACACTCCTTCTGATTTTCTTTTCGTGACTCCCCTCCCTCTGTGATCTCCCACCCATTTCCGTAATTCTCTGCGTATCACTCCTTCACATATGTTTTTGCATCCTCTGGCTTCCCTCCACTTTCACCAGCTTTTTTTATTTTTATTTTTTTGGAACAGTTCTCTTCCCACTTTACATATAGTATTTCCCAAACAGTCTCCCCCTCCTCTTTTACTAGTTCATCTGTTCAATCCTCCACTTCAGCAGTAATGAGATAACAAAAGTGTCAATTTCTGTTCAGGCACCGCAATTATCTCCCTCCCCCTTTCATTTGCTACTTTCCATCCACCTACTTCCATCCTCCTCTATTCTTCCCGTATCAAATGTCTCATATAGCCCCTGATATTATATATATTGTACTGCCTCTTCACCATTTAGAATAAATTAAGGGGGGGGATAAACTTTCTACTTTCTCCACAAGAGTTTGACTAATAACTGCTAATTAAGACCTTGCATTTTGGAGGACATCACACATATTAAATGAACATTTGTGAATTCAAATCCTTTTTCAGATATGGTGAATACTACTTTGTATTTAATATTTGAGAAACATCACTTCCCAGGACCAATTTTGTGGTAGTGATGTGACAAAACCTTTATATTCTTGGCAGAATTTTCTAGAAGCTTCCTTTCAACACGTTCAGTTTCATCAACAGCCCATGTGAAAAGAAATTAAATATGTCATAATGGGTGACAGCATCTTTTAAAAGGTGTCATCTATGTGTCCAGGTGTTTCAATGCAATGTTGAATATGATTGAATATGATTACTCAACACATGGAGTTGTATGATGACAGATATGCCAACAGATTCTTCAAGTTTTTGTTTATTTATTTGTCTAAATTATTATGAAGATAGCTTTTAAGCTGAATTGTGAAGCTACAATACTCTCTCATTGTTTTATGTATTTATTTTATCTTTTAGTTGGTTGAACCTTTAACACCAAGTGGCACAGCTCCCAATCAAGCTCAGCTTCGCATCCTGAAGGAAACGGAACTAAAGAGAATCAAGATCCTCGGGTCTGGGGCTTTTGGGACTGTTTACAAGGTAACTCTACGTAGCACAGCTGACCACACCGGTGGGGGAGGGGCATTTAGATCTGCCGTGTTGGCAAAAGAACCACTGATAATACTGGGCTAAAGATGGAGATGGTCTGGCGCACGTTGTAACACCATTTTTTCCCACTGGACTTGCACTTTTTTTGTCTTACGCCAGAGACTGATACATGAACTTACTTCTGATATGCTGCCTCCATGTGGTCAGAATTGGTATTACAAGATAGAAGGTCTCAAGCTAGCAGTCAGTTTATATCATACATACTAACAAGATAATGAGAATGATAATAATCCTCATTTATACACTATTTGTATAAATGACCCTTACAAAGCAGATCATAAAATCAAGTATAACATTATTTGTAATATATTTTTATTTATAAAGAAAAAATTGGACATATAGTACAAGGAGGATTTAAGTAAAGAAAAAACATGGAGTTCAATAAAATTGTAGAAACAAGTTACAAAAAGTGATAAAAAGTTATTTGATAGATTTTGTGTGTCAACTGCAGTTCAGGCTATGTCCATTTATCATATATTTTTTTCTTCAGAATAGAATATAGGAAAAAAAAAAAAGTCTACATGTGGACTTGGCAGTGTAGGAGGTCACTGACTCTGCTGACCTGATTTCCGCAGGCAGCTCATGCCATGCCTTCAGGGTTCTGACTGCAAATGCTCTGTCACCTTTAGTTTTCAGCAACGACCCAGAAGCAGATAAAAAGTACTTTGCCTGAGGATCTCAGGCTCCATACAGGCTCCTATATGTCAAAGAAGTCATACGTGTACTGTATGTAGCACAAGGAGACACCTTAAAACTCATATGTGTCAGACCATCTCACATCATGAGAGGAGAAAAGAAGGAGATTGAGTTCAGGATCATTAATGACAGGATATGTGCTGGATCGCTAGGAGGCAGAAAAATGAAAAGGGGAAGAAATAGCATATACTGAAAAACCCTGGGGTGACAATGAAATAGGAGGTCATCACCAGAGCAACTCTGAGTTTGGCAGAGGCAGAGGAAAACCAGGTGAAACTGGGAAATTCTGTCTTTAAAATTATCATTGCTAATTCTCTGGATCCAGACATAAAGTCATACATCACGTGTTGTTCATATGATGTTGGAATTAGCTTAACATAAGACCTGCTTCTGACCAGGTGTTTTTTTTCTCTCTCTATTATGTCCTAATACAGAAAAGCTTTGAATTAAAAGAAGGTGGACCTTTAATCACATGAACACCAGCTCAAAGGGCCTAAACTTTTATAATCCCAATGACGAAGCTGTGCTGCAGAAGATATTTAGTCTTCAAGGACAAACTAGAATATTATTTGTACCAAACAAACAAATCTGTACAGAACAAGAAAATGAACAAAAATGCAAGAACATAAAAAAGTAAATAATATAAACAAATAATTTTCTGATTGAACTTTTTACTTCCAAAGTTTTTCTTTTTTTTTTTTTCTCTCTGATTCTTATTTTATCAGGCTTTTTGATATTTGTTCAGCCAACAGGAAATAAATATTTCCTAAGCTTTAAAGTGTTTACTTTGAGCAGGAAGATGCTGCCATTATACAGGCTGTGTCAGGAAAATGATGCACAGATTGCTCACAAGTAAATGGACACATATTTCCTGAGCAGCAACACAGGGGAACACCATAGAAACCTGTGGGGCAATTTTAACTATGTCACTCCACAGATGTAGCTTTGAATGGAGCAAAATAAGTACTAAGCTATAATACTTAAATATTTAAACTCCCTTCCTCAAGCACTGGGTCTTCTGTCACTGGGGATGTGTATTCCTGTTTGGGCAGAACAAAGATGGAACACATTTTTAATAAGTGGAAAAGTTGATTTGTCTCCTCTTTTCCCTGCTTTGGTTGCTAAATCACTTTAATTCAACCTGAAATTAGATACTTCAAACAGATTAAATCACTGTACCTCAGCTTTTAAGGAGGACAAAATTACTTTATTAATACAGCATGCAGAACATTCTCAAACTCTGCCGCTGAGAATACAGATAAGTTAAAAAGTTGAAAAAAAAAAAAGCTCAGTTTATTAACTGAGATTAATTTTGTTCTTCCCAGAGATATACCATGTTTCTTTTAATGCATTTTTCTGAGCGAGTGCTTTGTGAATGTTTAATCAGTGTAATGACTCATCATCTTTTTATATTTGTGTTTCTTCTTTAGGGTATTTGGGTCCCAGAAGGTGAAACTGTGAAAATTCCTGTTGCTATTAAAATCCTGAGTGAAGCCACTGGACCCAAGGCCAACGTGGAGTTCATGGACGTGAGTATCTTGAAGAACGTTTTGTTGCTAGCTGGCTCTGAGTTGTTTTGCTTTTTAAACTCATGACTTGCATAATCAAGTGTCTAATGTGTTTGTCAATTTGAAGTTATCCTGGACAGGTGACATTTCCAAATGTGTCTGTTGTGTCCGCACATATTATGGAATAAAACAGTGCGCAAAGCTGCATTGTCATTGTCATGAGAGGGAGGTTGGGGTGTGGAGTTGTGTGTCTGACTCCACCACCCCAAATCCAGCTGCTATGGACAGAGGTGTTCAGATATTATTGAAAAAAGATAGTTTCATGCGATATGTCTGCTGTATTTTGACCAACACATCCCACATACAAACAAGAAAGAATCCGGGCGCTGTAACGTTGGAAAAAAAGGTCACAATATGTCTGTTTTAATATGAAAGAAATGAATGAATGAATGAAGAGGCTACTAAACCTAATGTGGATACATGCACTGGTTCTTAAATATTTGAAACAGATTGTTGATGATGAATCCTTAAATCTGTCACTGTGCATTTGAAATACATTGGGTTTATTGGTATTCTGTAAGTATCATTTTTAACTGACAAATATGCATCACATTAAGTTTATTAGCCTTTTTATGTCAAATCTATGGAATACATGAATCTTAAAGTTAATTCTTAATATTTGCTATTGTCCAAAAAGACATCAGTGCTATTGTTGTATTCTACTAATAAAGGCCATCGTTTATGCAGTGAGAGAAAATAGTGGCATTTAAAAAGATAACAAACCTGGAAAAAGCTCTGTTGGTGAAATGAAGCTATTGGGAACAAACGTTAAACCCCAAAGACACCACCAGGGGCCTTTAGGAGCCCCCATGCAAACACACACACACACCATGCATTGGATACATTAGGCTCCTGGCAGAGTGCAAAAGTCCCTGTATATTAATCATTCACGGTTTGGCTCATTTTGAAAGGAAAAGTGAAAAATAAATCTAAATTATTACACCGTGATGATGCAATCTAGATGAAATAACTCATCAAAACACACACGCATGGAATGCGACCCACTTGCACTCATGTTTTGCACTTAGTTTGACAGTCTAAAAGGAAGAGGGTTTGAGTGTTAGCATTTCTATTTTTACCAGGATGTCTTTGATGAATATTCCATGTGTTTTTAATTTTATGTTCTATGTGCTTTGGGAGCTTGTCTAATGATCAGAAAATCTGATGTGAAAGGATAAGATATACGTGAGACAGATGAAGATGATATGCTGACATAATTGTGGGGGGGGGTCACTTTAGAGATGAGGAGGGTGTCCCTGCTCTCTTTGTTGGCAGTGAAAATATCAAAATGCATCCCCCTGTTCGCCTGACATTCTCATGGTCATACTAATTGATAATGCTGGAGGGTCCTCTAAATGTAACATCTGTTTAAAGCATATGATACACTGTGCATAACATGTATAATAACATGTACATAAGTGTGAACATTTAACAATGTTCTTTCAGAGTATTGCCAGAAAGGCATGCATGAACATGGATCTGCTTTAAATCCAAATTATACACCAATCATCAAGCGCTCTACAAATTATGTATTTATTTTCTGAGTAGGGACAGCATAGCATCAACTGGAAAAAAAAGTACATTTACATATTATTACTTTAGGTTTCTAAATAGTGCTGTGGCATGAATGGATAGGTTGAAACACTATTTCAGTAACATAACAGTGATGGGAACAAATAACGAGAATTTATTGATTTCAGTTTCTCAACTTTATGGAATAAAATGTATAGTAATGACTATATGAAAGCTAAATGAAGAGTCAAACATGAAGTAACAGCAAATAATATAAAACTCCATTTTCAGAATATGTTGGACACAGTTTAAAATGATTTTAATTATCATATGTACACATTTCTTTTATTTCATACTGGAAGAAATGTGCCTGGATTGCCCAGAGGCTGGTTTAACCCCTCGACTCATTACGTTGTAATTTATTCCTGGAACATTGTCTTGTTGAAATTAGAAAGATATTCACTTAAAGGTTTTGTTGTGGATGGCACCACCTTGCTCTGAAAGCTGCAACACATGTACTTACTCAAACCAGGTATAGTAATGAGCCCCCATACCATCAAACAGATTTTTTGAACCATGCTCTGATAACGAGCCAGATGGCCGTCTCAACCCCAGAATGTACAGCGGCCGTGATTTCCAATGAATTTCAATCTGTGATTCGTCACATCAGAGTATGGCTTTCTGCTTCACCTACGATAATCTTGAATTAGTTTGGGCCCAGAGGAACAGCTGTGTTTCTGAGTCTTATTTACATTTTTTTTTTTTTTCCTTTGGATGGTAAAGTGACAAGTTGTATTTGGATGCACTGACACTGTGACAAATGATGTTTTTTTTTCTTTGTTTTGTTTTTTTCTGAAGTATTCCTGAGTCTATGCAGCAATGCTAATGCAGAATCACATATAAATTGTAAATTGTCTTTTAATGTTGTTGTCCTCCCATTCTGTAAGGAAACTGGATGTGCTGACTGGTCATGCTAAAAATGCCATCCAATTTAACATTTTATATTGTTAATTACATCAAACACATACCTGTCAATCCTCACTGGAAAGAGCTAGTTACCAGAAACCCGAGAGCAGTCAATACACTTTGGAATGGTGCAGTGATCACTGAGCACTGATCTATTAGCCAGTTATCATCAGGGGCCAGGAAATCTTGGTGGTCCTTATAAACGATGTATGTTTTTTTAACAACAGTGTCCATCATCATATTTTTATAGTCTTGTCCTGATGATCACTGCTGAACAGCCAGGCATCTGCTCCAGGGCACCTCATTAGTGAAAGCAATGGAAATACAGACTACCACGTACATTCTTTACTCATCCACTCTTAGGACAAGATATACTAAAGGTTTGCATGTATTAAAACAAGTGCAAAGTCTTTGCATACGCAAAAAAAAAAACCCAAAAAAACAAAGTACAAACTGATTTACTAACAGTGTGCGCAACAGTTTGCATACAAAATACCATGTTTAATCCAGTTAGTTAATTCAATTAAATTTAATTCAATTCAATTTATATAGCGGCTATTTACGACAAGTCATCTCTAGGCGCTTAAGAAACCCAGAGCTTGACCCCCGAGCACATGGCAACGCCATCAAGAAAAAACTCCCTCATGGGAAGAAACCTCTCTACATTTAAGGCTAGAGTTAAGACCTTCCTTTTTGATAAAACCTTTAACTCTGTAGTCCCTTAAACTACCTCTCAGTTATGCTGCTACAGGCCTAGGCTGCTGGGGGAGTCCTTTGGACACTGAGCAGCTTCACCCTGTCTGTCTTATCTCAGTTTCAGACTGTCCTGAATCATTTAAGATGTTGTCTATCTTCCATAGTCTCACTCTTTTCTCCTTTTTCACACCCTGTTGTGGTAATGTTGTACTCCCTCGTGCCCCCTAAAGCTTCCATCTTCTGACCATCTTGGCGTTTACCTGAACCTCTCGACTGGATGCTAATGTGGGATGCCCACTGGCGTTGCTGACCAGCACTCCGACCACCAAATATTTATATATTTTTATACCACTTGTTTGTATATTTTTGTACCACATTTTATATATTTCTGTACCTCTCCTCTCTCTGTCCTTCATCCTCCCTCTGCTGTCTCCCTCCTCTTTTCTTCCTTTACCCAGCTGGCTATTGTCGGGAGGGTCCCCCATAACTGATCCAGGTCCTGCTCAAGGCTTCTTCCCAAGAGGGAGTTTTTTTTTTCTTGCCACTGTTAGACTTTGCCATGCGCTCAGGGGTCATGCTCTGGGTTTCTCAGAAGCACCTCAAGACAACTTTGTTGTAAATAGACGCTCTATAAATAAAGTAGAATTGAATTGAATTGTAAACCTCTTCGATCAAAGGGCGTGTTGCATCCACTTTAAGTGTCAATGTTTCTTTGTTTTCATTTGAACCTTTTGTGTTCTAAAAACTGAAGACTGCAGAACCTTTTCTTTCAATACATCTGCATATCAGAGAAGACGTCCCCCAGGCTCTTAGTCTTATAAATCGAACATGAGGACACATAATGAAGGGAGGGTGACAGAAACGGGGAGCACGTTAATGCAGATTGATCCGCAGAGACTGGAATGCAAATCACTACTAATCAAATTGTTTACCACACCATGAATGGCAAGGTCTGTGTGTGAGTGATACCAGCAGACAGCAGGAAAGGAGTCAAATGTAGGTTTGATGTAACAACCCACCATGGAAGGAAAGACAGACAATCCTGGGAATGTTTGAAAACCAATCAGCCCAGCTGAGATGTTACAGTCCACCTTAGCAAAACTGTACAGGAACCATTTAATTTTATGCATTTATTGCAAGCCTTTCTTCTTGTGTTATAATAATTTTAACAATGATAATGATAATAATAATAATAACAATAATAATAATAATACTAGTAAAAACTAAACAACAACAACTTAAATTCCAAAAAGTTCAGGATGCCATGTAAAACTTAAATAAAAACAGAATACAATGGTTTGCAAAATATAAAAGCCATATTTTATTCCTAGTTGAACATAAAGAACATATCAAATGTTGAAACTGAGAAATTTGACCATTCCATACAAGATATTTGTTCATTTTGACTATTATGACATCAACACATCTCAACAAAGTTGGAATATGGGCAAGAAAAGGTTGGAAAATATAATTGGTGTAAATCTAAAATAAATGGATAAATATTTGACAGCTAATTAGGTAAAAGTGGCAACAGATCAGTAACATGACTGGGTATAAAAGAAACGTTTCAGAGAGGCAGATCCTTTGGGATGTAAAGATGGGCTGCGGTTAACCCATCTGTCACAAACTAAATCTAAAAATATGGAAACATTTTAGAAAAATGTTCATCAATATAAAAATTGGAAAGACTATGAAGATCCCACCATCTACAGCACGTAATATCATCAAAGGACTCAGGTGTCTGTGCTATCTGCAAATGAAAGTTAAAGCTGAAAAATGCAGAAAAGTCATATGTGAACGGCATTCAGAAATGCATCTGTGTTCTCTGGACCAGATCTCATCTAAAATGGTCTGAGGCTAAATGGAAAACTGTTCTGTGGGCACCCTACACATCTGGAAAGACACCATCAATGCTGAAGAGTTACAGCAACATCTGCTCCCGTCCAGACACAATTTCTTTCAGGGAGAGACTTGCATATTTCAGCAAAACAGTACTAAACCACATACTGCATCCATCACAGCAGCATGACTTCACAGGAGAAGAGTCTGGGTGCTGAACTGGCTGACAGGCAGTCCAGACCTTTCAACAATAGAAAACATTTGGCGAATCATAAAATGAAAAATCCGACAACAGAAGACTGTTAAGCTGGAATCCTGGATCAGGCAATAATGGAACTCTCCTAAAACTACAGCAACTGGTCTCCTCACTTCGCAGACGTTCACAGAAAGATGTTAAAAGATGCAATGCTACAAATCGGTAAACATCACCCAGTTCCAACATTTTTGAGATGTATCCTATTGTGCAAATAGTCTGCGTTTCTAAATGTGGTTTGGAATGAAAGACAGTAGCTCAGTTACAGAGTACTGAACTGCCCTGACATGAGGTCCATAGTTCTGATGTACCATCTGCCACCAACAGGAACAGGTACGACTCAATTCAGTAACAGGACAAGGGAGACTGTCACGCTTAGACTTTGTGACAGCATTGAACTTCACACATGTATGTGACATGGATAAAGTGAACATTTGATTTTAGTGGATTTGCTGTTTTTTTTTTTTTTTCTTTTTTTCTCTTGGACAGTCTTTGTAAAGAACAATGTTGTTACACTGTCAGTTAAATCTACATATGTGTTGCCTTTCTTCACATAAGGTCCTTTAAAAGAGTTCTAAAGTGGTTTTGTGGGTTTTTAACGTTGTTATTTAAATATTATCATCTTAAAATCATTATCAAATATCTAGAACAGCCTACAAACAAGTAGAAAAGATAAGGTAAGGTAAAGAGTCTACTTTTCTTCTTCTCATTTTAAGGGGACATAAACAAAACTTCCACTGGCTTCCACTTCCCTATATGGTATAGTTATTATAGACATACAGTTAAAACTTAGTATTGAAGAAAGTTAATTCCCTGCAGAAAACAGTCTAAAAGAGAAAGAGAACATTGTCCATTTGTTTTTTGAAATAACTTTTTTTTTTTTAATAATGAGATTCTGTATCTGACTTTTTTTTTAAAAAGTTTTTCTGTCTTGTGAAAAATACAGACTTTTGGTGAAAGGGGATTTGTTGACCGAAATTGGCAAATACATTTTTCCCTGGGTGCTATATAATTTCTTGTGAAGTTAAAAAGAGGACCAGGAATGTTTTTAAAATAATTAAAGCAAAGCACACCTGCTGACGCTCTGGTAGCGTTTTACTTTCAGGGGCTGAGTCCTCCGTCTGATTCTGGAAACATTCAGCTGCAGTCTAAAAGAGAAGAGGGAAACATGACAGTGAAACAAACAGCACATTTCACCTTCCCAAAGAAGTTGCTACACAAGTAGGGTCATCTGGTGATGTTTCTAATTTTGTTTATGATGCCAAGGTTTCTACTGTATCTTGTGTATTTGCTGCAGAAAACTGACTGCTGTTGCAGTTTTCTTTTATAGGATAGTCTTCTATAGTAGTTACTTCAGATGGAACTCATCAATAGTTAAACTGACGATCAAATAACTTTATGGCAAGTTTTAAAAATATAACATTCTTATAATATCAAGGTTATATTAATACTCTAAGGCTTAAACTGATGTTTAAAGAATGGCTGATAAATTAGCCTGCCAATACTCTGTTCAATGACCTTCCACAGACACACAGCTATTGGCATATGTTGTAAGATATGAATAGATTTTTTATTTTTTGTTCACAATGACAAAGCAAAATAAACTTTTCAGGTGTGTTTTTAAATTCATTAATGATAGAAATAAATAAATAAAATGATAAAAAATGTCTATGGCTCTTTGATAAAAACACATTTTGTAACAATGGAAGCATCAAGTCTGGGAATGATCGTACGAGCTTCACATTTGGTTTTGAAGTTTTGCCCATTCTTCTGGGCACAAACATTCAAGCTTTGTGTGTGTGTGTTTCACAACATAATACAACAATGTTAGGCCACAGAGGAGGCCTATCGACGTGGGGACAAGGCCCTGTACAAGCAGACAAGAAGCAGGCTGACAGAGGAGATCAAAGTAGCTAAGGAGAGCCATGGTGAGAAAAAGAAAAGAGAAAAGAACAGAAAATTATCCCACAATCTGGAAAGGCCTGAAGCACATCACTAACTTCCCTCTGCCTGCACTAAAGATCTGGCTGGAGGATGTTTGCTGGCCCTGAAATCCTCCACCGGAAGCTCACCCTACTCAATGCCTGCCTCCACTGTCAGTGGATCAGCAGCTTCCTGATTGACAGGAGCCAGCAGGTGAGGTTGGAGAGCGTCACACCCAGCACGTGGGAAATCAGCACTGACACCCCCCAGGGTGTCCACTCCCCATTGCCCTTCTCCCTCTACACCAATGACTGCACCCCAGGGGGACCTTCTGTGAAACTGATAAAGTATGCAGACAGCATATAGACAGGAAATGGGACAGATGGTACAGTGATGAAATCAGAACTACCCGCTCAAGTCTGTAGAGATGACAGTGGATTTTAGGAGGAAACTCCCAACACTCCTGCCTCTCACCATCCGCAACAGCACAGTGTCTACTGCGGACACTTTCAGGCTTGTGGGATCCACAATATCCCAGAATCTGAAGAGTGCATTGCAAATAGAAGCTGTCCAGCAGAGGTTTTACTTCCTGAGACAGCTAAGGAAGTTTAATCTGTCCCAGGAACTGCTGATCACCTTCTGCTCTGTCATCATCCAGCCTGTCCTGTCCACATCATTACTGTCTGGTCTGCATCTGCAACCACAAAGGTACACACTGCAACAGACAAGTCCGGCCTTCCCTGCATCCAGAACTAGGGTCTAGTCACCACAGAGCTTCAATCCATACACCTAGAAACCACCAACCAGGCCAGAAATCTGGGTGTAGTGTTTGACTCAGACCTAAATCTGGAAAAACACATTAAGGTAGTAACAAAGTCAGCCTACTATCACCTTAAGAATATATCAAGGATCAAAGATCTGATGTCTCAACAGGACCTGGAG
>JBAMYA010043053.1:0-13765 GCA_037176975.1 Arrhamphus sclerolepis
AAAAAACGGCACCAAACCCTCCTCTTTCGAGAAAACACACATATACAAAGAAATGTGTGTGTGTGTATATATATATATATATATATATATATACACATACATATATACATACATACATATATATATATATACACACACACATATAAATATATATATATGTATGTATGTATGTGCATGAGGAGAGCATTTCCCATGTGTAGAAGTCCAGAAAAGGAAGTAAAACTGACACGACAAGCTGCTGACTATAATATAATCTCATAAATGATGCATTTGACTTGACAAACCCAACTTTCATTGTCAAAGGAAACAGATACCTCCCCAGATGCTTCGTCTACGAGGGAAATCTGAGTTGGGCTCTCCAGCTCAAGAGGTACCTGTACAGATGGACCAGGAAAGACAGGGATTTTTATGTATGCGTGTTTGTTCATCCAAAAAAGAAAATAAAAAATAGCAGCGTTATTTGAAAGGACTTACGATGTATTCTTCCCAGAAAGCATATTTTGGGTTGCTGAGCAGGAGCTCTTTGGTCACAAAGGAGCAGTACAGCCTGACTGTCCGACTGCCAACAGAAATACCAAACTTTCGTTTTTCCTCATCACAAAGCCCCCAGTCACAGATTTATAAACTACTGCTGTCCTGGTAAAGGACTGAAGACACAACCCACTCAGAGGTTTTCAACATAAATGTATCTTTGGTGACGCTCTGGGATATTTTCTAGCAATAGTGAAATTTTCTTTCTGCAGATTCTGAACTCAAGGATGAAAACTTAAAACTCAAGTTTGGTTGGTTAATTTTCAAAGGTGTTCATATCCCCAGAAGAGTGTGAGTTTTCCCCCGTACACTTCATATTCATCTGTACTGGGTAGCTCCTATGGAACCATTAAACCAAAATGTAAAACCACCCCATCATAACTGTAAAATTATGATGTTGAGTTGTTTTCTGACGACATAGAGCATACATGTATAACTGACCAACATGTTATACCTCAATGACAACAGGATAATGCAGGTTCCAATTTACACCAGAAGGTGGCATTGTTGTTCAGTTTAAAAGGACTTTATTATGATCCACATCATAAATGTTTTCATTAAAAAAAAAAAAAAAAATTCAGTTCAATACTTTTACATTAATCCACAAAAGGAAATTATACGATTTTTTTTTTTACTTCGGTCATTTATTTTTGCTAATCTTTCATTTCAGAGCACAATGAGACTTTAAAGTGCATCATTTTCAACAAAAGGTGGGTGTTCTATGTATGTATGCATACACACACAAAAAATGTGCAAAAATAAATTGTTCTCATTGTGTCTTTTCAAAATTATGATTAATGAAATAAGTTTCATACTACATCAGCTAACATACTTGATCAAATTTTGCGTTTTTATTTAATAATTTTGACTTTGAAAATTTTACCAAACATATTTCTCTATATATCTCAATAACAAATATAACAGTATTGAATAGTCTTTAAATTGATGTTTCTTTTTTTTATTTAAAAGGTGTGGAATGTATCAAAGATTTGCGTTTATTCATTTGAGTGTATCTTATCTAAAGTTTTGTTGTTGTTGTTTCTTTTATCTTGACAGCTGCGGTCATTTTCGTTTCATTGTCAGCAGTGACAATCTACATATCATTCACTATGCTCCGTCACGCGAAAGTGTTTCGGTGTTAGGATCGTTAAAAATGAGAAAAAAACGACCTTGTGACGGTTTCAACCGTTAATTCAAACAAACCAGCTGTGTTTACCTGAACTGTAGTTTTCTCTTCAACAGGGGTCCTTTTAGTCCTTTCATGTGATCTATCGAGAGAGAGACACGACAAGGAAACCCGTCGTTTAAGTGTTCTTGGATCAGAAAAACTACTAATCAAAAAGAAAAAAAGAGAGAGAAAAGGTTAAACATAGCTGTGATAGTACCTTTGTGACAGTGGGAGAGGAAATATGCCCGGGCATGAAGGTTCTCTCTGTCGAACCGGTCCAAAGAAATCGTGGAATACTCCATCATTCGACCGGCGAATGAACTCATCTTGAATGTGACCCTTTTAGACGAAAATTCCTAAATTTGACTCTTTCTTTGCCGAAGACTACATTAAATTGTTTTGTTTTTTCTTAAGCATCGCCACTGTTGTGTTTGTTTGTCCCGCCCACCGAGCTGTTCTTCTTCTAAAGCCGTCCGTGTCAATCGGTCAATCCAGGACGCAAATTCAACCAAAGGAGGGTTTTACATCCTCTAATTTAGCGCCACAACATTCACCGCCACATTTTTTGGGCATTCGCCCCAGGCTATTAACGTACATTTGAAAGTAGTAAAACAATGGGTTGAAAAAGAAATACATGTCCCACAGTCATGGAAGCGGAACTACTTATGCTAGCATCAGCCTCCGCCCGGTTAGTAGATGCTGATTTACTGACATGCAAAAAAAAGTACCATTATTTATTCATTTCTAAGTCCATTATGACTAAATTACACTGAAACCATCCTGAAACTGAATTTGGAATGTTTATTTATATCATTAGACTGTGAAATTCTTTCTTTTTAAGCTTAAATATTACATTGTGTTAGGAACAGTTTTCTTGTGATTTTTTTCTTCAAGTTGTCATTTTAATGTTCCAAAATTAGTTCATTCTTTTACATTTGCTCAATTATTTTCTTACTTAGAACCACATGTTCAAATTATTGCAAAAAGGCCAGTATAGGAACTTGGAGTGGTCCCCAACCAGAATTGTTTACATTTTCCTGATTCAGCCTTTTTTTTTCTTTTTCTTTTTTTTTTTTTTAAATATCTTCAAATCTCAAAAAAGTGTATGTCCTTGGGTGGTCCTCCAATAAGGTTGTGTATATATATTTATATTGAATGATTTTTTAGTATTCTTAAAAAAAAAATCTTCTCCATTAACCTTGGCCCATATATTTGTGGGAATGTGTTTTGGGGGTCCTCCATAAAGTTTATTGTGTTACTAAAGTGAACTTTGTTATTTGTTGGGTTTTTTTTTTTCAAAGACAAAGAAAGAAATCATTTTCTGTTTTTAGGTTGCTGTTCGATGTTATAAGCCCAACACTGAGGGACAACTTCCTGCTGAACCCTTTTCAGCAGTTTCTGCCAACTTTCGTGAGACTCATGTTGAATCTGACTGTTCAGTTTCTTGGCTACATTTTTGTCATGAGCTCCTGTTTCTTGATGATTCATTATAATACTAAGTTCTCTGTTGCATTGTGCTTCATATATCCTAACAAAATTGCATAAATAAGGTCTTTTATTTCTGTCAAATAAAATACATTTGGATTATATCTAACATATGCATCCTGATATTTTTTGAGCTACTTGGTGTAACCATAACTCCCCCTTTACCACTGTCAAGGTTTTGAAACATGGAACTTGAGCACCCTCATCTGGCAATAGTCACTACTACCTGATCCGTCCATTTGAGTGACTGATGAGGAATTTGAATTCTGGCCAACTTTCTCTAGGTGCAGTAAATAATAATAATATTTTTCTGTTTTTAAAGTGATAGATTCACCAGACACACAGACTTTTCAGTGCATATACCATGTTTCATATGTTTAAATCAGAAATGATCATTAACTCACAGCCATAGACATATATTGCCTATCATAGCATGCCACCTGAAGAATTCCATTCTGAGTAGCTGCAATCTCTAAATCCCCATAATTCATTGTGTCAGTAAAATCTAATAATCATAAAAACAGCTAAACAAACCATCTAATTGTTGATTTTTTGCTGCTGATTTATATCTGTCTATGTACAGAACATACTTTGTTGAAAGTGAAGGCTTAAATCTTCTGTCACATCTGGAAAACTCAGTTTCAAAGGAAAATTTGCAAAAGCCTGAGTGAAAAACAAGTGACAATTTCACCCTATATAAAGCATGCACTAATTTTTGCATATTAGTTGATCAGAGACTTTTGCAGATCTGTTGAAAGAAGTATTTACAACCCAATGCAAAACTAAATCAAATTCATTCTTCTATTTTCTACATGAAATAATAGATTTCAAACTGTTCCATTTGAAACTTTAACATTCTGTTCTTGTAAAACATCTTCAAAAATAAATAAGTCTGTTGTAAATTAATTACCAAAGCCTTTTTTTAATCAAGCAGAGGGAAAAAAAACAAACTATGAAATAGCTCAATTATGAGGGGCAAGGGTGTGAAATCATATATAGACAAAAATAATCCCCACAAAAACGTACAATTAAAGCACAATTACTACATCTTTGCATCTCCTCTGGTTTTTATGACAGTTTGAATTCTTTGGGTTTAGATTACACTGTTTTTAATCACCACAAATTTTCAAATAGATTGAGATACACACCATTTACAGACCATATTGTTGCTTGGCAAAAGATGGTTGATTTGCTAGTATTGTCCAAATGCTTGTGTTGTATATACATTTAACTGATTGTCCTCTGTGTGTCTGTGTGTGTGCATGTGTGTGTGTGTGTGTTTCCCTTTTTTTAATGAGACAAAGAACAGAAATCACAATATGGCAGAATCAACTTCACTCTCAAAGTTTATGCAAACAACCGAGGAATTTGAGTTCTGGATGACTTTCTCAGAGTTTAGTAATAATAATAATTATAATAACAATTATAAATTCAGAATAAATTATTTTACAACAATTAAACAGCAGTTTTCACATGCAAAGTAGTTGTAGCAGCTGTCTCAGCAGCATCCAGGTCTGAAATCAACAGATTTTCTCCAAGTGCTTGTTTGAACAGTCATGGCTCACACATACAGAGCTTGTAAAAATGATTTGCCCTACTACACCTGTCATCTGTTTGTGCTTTTTTTCTCACACTTATATGTTTCAGATCAGAGACATGTAAATGCAGTTTTTAAAAGATGATTTGACAATGAATTATGAGGGTGCACCACCACTTATTGCTCTAAGGGGGAATTACTTTTTGTTATAGAACCAGAAATGTCTGGAGCTGTTTTCTCTAAATAAATTAATGAATCGTTTAAAAACTGAACTGACCTGCAGGAGAAATCAGTTTGAATATTTCACAAAGACATAGCCTTTTCTTAAAGTAAAGGAACGACTATTCTGCCAGAATTAGCTCAGGAAAAAGGAAGAAGCACCCATATTTCTATTTATTTGTTTATTTTAGTGTCAGAAATATGGACAGAGGCTCAAGTTCAACCCAGAAGTAACCATCACACTGACTCCTCTTCCTCTTTCATGGTTTCTCCAAAACCACTGGACCCAGACATCCTGGTCAAGGTTGGTCTTGGTGGTCTCCATCACTCACCTGTCCAAGTAGCTGTTTTCAATTGTGTTAATTTAACTGAAGGTTTTTTTTTATTGTTTTTCTCCTATTTTGCAAGGCTACAAACTGATATTTTATAACAATGACTTTAGGTTCAAATATATTATCTAACACAAAAGAAGCAGAAGTGATTGATAACGTTTGCATCCACATTTCACACGTTTAAGACTCAGTTTTAATAATGAGACGAAGTCAAGCAAAATCATTCATCTTGCTTTTAAATTACAATATTTGTTCGTTCCAAAATCTGAAAATACACCTTTAAGCCTCTTATCATATTCTATGTTTTAACAGAAGGTTATCAGCAGAAAAAGAAAAATACACTCCACAAACTGACTAGAAATGACATTTATCATGACTCTTTCTTTCAATCAAATGTTTGTGGAATGATGAGAAAGGAGGAAAGTGAGGGACACGTTGGCTTGACTTTAAAGTCCAGTGAAAGGGTCCACTAAAGAAGCATCTCCTGTCTGAGGAAGGAGCTGGTGGTGTTGGTGTGGAGCTCAACTGCTGCATGGAAGATAATATGAGATGGAAAGTGGATTTTATTCTGCAGCTGGATCTTAAGAGTGTAGGTGAAGAAAGAATGTCATACTGCAGGTGAGGATTTGGAATTTATTTGTCAACCAAAATATGAAGGTGACTACAGGTCATTGGAAGACACCACTGGTTAAATATTTGGCATTAACTGATAAACCAGAATCTGCATGTTGAGGAGGACAGAACTGCTGCTTGCAGAGACTGCAGATGTTAGAAGTTTTAAAGGGAGGACTGGAGTTAGACTGCAGCTACCTGAAGGGGACGTGATGGATGTGATGGAGGATGTCAGAGATTACATGTGGACAGAGAACAACGCTGAAGGTTTGGTCTTTAGGAAATGAATGCAGGCTGCTGAAGAAGTTTTAGTTTGGTTTTAAGGGCAGAATGATCCACTGCATTTATGAACAATATAGTATTTACTTGATTTTAGTAGTTTTATTTGTCATGCTGAAAAAAAAGAATTTCACTGAGATACTTCAAGTTCATTGAAAAAAAAAAAGCCTGGAGGATGGGGGAGGTGCAACGTCACCTCTCAGGACGTAAAGTAGCTACAGTAAAGATGATAATAAGTTTGGTGGATTTCAGCTGGTTCGTTTCTGATGGGACAATTTTATGTAACCATGTGACTGATTGTCTCTCTGTAGTGAATATCTTTGCTAGTTTTTCTATTGCACACATTTGTCAATGTAAATAGTAGTGGACTGTCATGACTGTATAGTTGGACTGTTATAGTCAGTGTTATTTAGTTTTGATTTACTGTAATTATCTGAAGAGAACTAAAATGCACATTTTCTCTCTCATATTCATCTTTCACACATCTTTGTATCGGAAATTCTCCTTCCACACCTCTCAAGAGTATAAAGGTATTGTGTATTTTTGGAATATTTTTTGTTAATTCGACAGCTAATATTTCATGACCTGCGAATTCATCTGAATTTATTTGGGCATAATTTCAAGATGTAAAAAAATGGAGACTACATCTTCTTCTTGTCTTTAATTTTAAAAAAGTGATTTTTTTTTCCTTAATTAGCCTAGTTTTCTTTCCTTGTTTCTTGTTGTAAAAATACTCATAATATAGAGCCCATAAGGTGGTTTGCTAAAAACCACAATAAAACTATTAAAAACCTAATTTTATGAAGTATTATACACCGTATTTACAATTTAAAATATCATATGCAAATATATAAATATGTTTTATTTTACGAATTATATGTAAATGCACAGAGTACTCAAAGAGTGTAACAGATGTTGAAAGAGAAGTACAGAGGAGGTCAGAGGGCATATGGTTATTGAGAAAATACATGGCAGGGTGCCGAGAGAAGAGCTGTGGTATTGTATGAGGAAGTCTGGAGTAGCCTTAGTGACATTGTGATCTGTATTGAAAGCAGGGAGCAGGTGGAGGAACATCTGGTGAGGTGGAGATGTGCACTGGAAAGGAGAGGAATAAAGGTTAGCTGCAGCGACACAGAATACATGTGTGTGAATGAGAGGAACCCAAGTGGTACGATGAGTCTACAGGGAACGGAGATAAAGAAGGTGGAGGATTTTAAATACTTAGGGATTGTGAATATATCGGTAGAAGGGTGATGAGGTTGGAACTACCAGGCAGGAGGCCTAGAAGAAGAATAAAGAGGAGATTGATGGACATAGTGAAAAATGACATGAATTTAGTTGTGTGAGAGAAGAAAATGCAGAGGATAAAGACAGGAGAGTCGCTATGGCAACCTGTGAGAGGAAAAGAAATATTATAAATGCAGAGCTCAGCATTTGGGCCAGCACATCAAAGAGACCTTATTTGTAATTATTGCTTATAAATTGTCTTTCAAATGTGAATATTTGTTTATATTTTTCTCTATTGCTAATCCTATTTAATTATCTGTAACGCGTAAACCAGTTAATAAGTAAATAATTTTGCTACATAAAAGCTGACTCAAATAATAAAAAATCTATGAACTACTAAGCACAATATAAACTCAATTTACCAGTTAAATGATCACTTATACATTTTCCTGCTTTTTATATTATATTAATTCTGAAAAATACATTTCAGTTGAAGACAACATGAATATATAAAAAAAACACTCATGATGTATTGAGGCAAATGAATTCCTCTGATCATAAATTCTGACAGTGCAACACACAAGCTTTGTTTTCTTTGTCAAGATGCAGAATAAATGAGGCCATACTTCATGCCTATTCACTCATGACGCCTCTAAATGTGAGGCTGACGCATTTCTTTAGCTGAGGTTAATCTCAGGGCCTGCACCCGCATCATGTGATAACATGAGGGGGAGATTATGTATGCACCCCACGTCTCACATCTGAGGCTTTCCTTCCTCAGTCAACAACTGTATTCTGCTGCCTCTGGCACAAAGAGATTTGACCTTATTAACTTGTAATTAAAAAGACAGACGAACCCTTGGTGCAGTGAAAATGAACACTTGACGGCAAAGCAGGTGAGTTATATTAAAAATAACCTGATTTGTTTTTTTTCTTTATTTCCTGATAGGAAACAGCTGCCAGTTTCACTTCATTGTAGTTTCATAGATCAACCCCAGACATGACCTTTTGTGTTTTGTGACAGAAAATATTTGTGGTTGACTGATATTGAACTATAGACAAGTTTGTATGCCCTGAAGACTTATTTCCTCAAAATTATGAATGCAGCATAATTAGGCCTACTGCAATGGAAATTAGTTGTTTTTTATATTGTTTGTATTATATTAATCTCAGTATACTGTCTTCTTCATATTAGGGTCATTGTAAAGTACTCTCTTTTTCATTCTGAGGTCATGTGAGTATGTTTAGTTCTAGTTACCAGACAAAGTATTGCGTCTGACATTTTAGGCTCTTGCAGCTTGCAACTTTACTTGTCATGAAAACTTATCTTGTTATGAGGACTACAGATATTGTGTCTAAGGTATTTTGTTCTTGTTTCTTCAAACAAGCGTGTGACTATCAATCGCTGTTCAAGTCTTTTTACCCAGTCTTATTTAGATGTAGTCACCTAGTGCTTAAAAGCATATGGGGTATATCAGATTTTGTTTTTATGACTTTTCTGTCGCCACCATGTTCAAAAGAAAATACCAAAGGAGTAAATATTTTATAACAGCAGCATTAGTTGTTAAATAGCTCTTGGCGTAAGAAGAACCACGTAGCTTTAATTCGCTGTGTTGGCGGATTGTATACAAAATTAAAGCGTCAAGATTTCTTGTCCACACAGCGCCATAACCACGAGGTTACAGGTTCGATCCCCGGTGGTACCTATTGCTTGATTGTCTTGTTAGTATTGCTCATTGATAATATGCATTATTTTTATCTTATTTATTACTTTACTATTTATTTTTGTAAAAAAAAAAAAAAAAAAAGTTGTCATACTGTGTTTCTGTAAATGTATTGAAAGACGTCGATGTACGCGTACACCGCTGAAGCTAGCCGTCGGCTCAAATGTAACTGTAAACTCCCCTTTAACAGCTTGAACTGGAGCTGCTTTGACGCTATCGCTCTGCTTCTCTGGTGCTCTGGTTGCCATGAACTCTTCTCGGGAGCTGTGGGGCAGGTAAATGTGACGGAAACGAGCCGCCTGGTGGCTCTTTCGCTAACGTTATAACGTAAATGTTTCTGCTTCTCGAGAGTAGAGCTGTTTAGCTTAGCTACGTTAGCCTGCTTTGAGTTGGCCCTGGAACGGTTAATGCTCTGGTAAGCTAACGGCACTGGGGAAAAAAGCCTTTAATGTTGTCTTTTACTTTACCCGTTTCTAAAGGTTTAAGGGGTTTCTGTTAGTTTCAGTTTACGTAATTTTAGAAAACATGGATGGTTCACTTGAGATTAGTTGACTTTAGAATGCCAACAAGCGGTTCGTGTAATTTTAAAGGTGTTTTTAAGCCATGACAAGGTGATTGTAAATTAAATTTCTGCCAGTATGGTTAATGGCCAGATACTTTTGCTGTTTGAAATTCCTATTTTTATTTTTATTTTTTCATTTAAGTACGGCGCATGTCACTACAAACAACGTTAGCCATTTGTGTTTATGAATTATAACTGAAAATGTGGAGAGATGACGTAATTACTACCCCCCCCCCCAAAAAAAAGAGAAGAAAAAGCTGATTTAGCAACATGTACATTTAATGACATTTAATGTCATTATTGATGTAAAATTATTACAGCTGTCTGATTCATTAATCTCAATACTTGAGCACGAGTGACAGAAGCTGGGATATTATATATTTACAGAGTTCACTCATCTTTCTGGCTTTAAATGCCATTAAAAGTGATTTATCGCTCCACCTTTTAAGAAGTTGTTTCAATCTGGATTTGTGCATATATCAGTATATGAATTGGTGCCTTTTTTTTCTTCTTTATTTTACTTTTGATGTTCTACACACAGATGCACAGTGTTTTAGACGGAAATCATTTTCAAATTTCAGCTCAGCAGTATCATTCTTACACTTTGAAGGAAAACTTCAGACCTTATTACACTTATATAGCCGTAATTATTTCAATACATATAACACAAATGGGTTCAAAAGTGTTCCATGATTTTACTTGATGTCATAACTCCTCCAGATTTTTGACTGCAGGACACTGGATTTAGTTCTTCTTTTCAAGGCAGACATTTATGAAGTTTTCCTATGTCCCACTAAACTGCTGATTGCTTTGTTCAAAGCCAGTGTCCAGGTTTAATGTGAGCACATGTGAACCAGATATTTTTCTTGTTAGCGCCGTTAAGCTGTGGGCTTGTTTTAAGAAGCCTGGTGAATCACAAGGCTGTGGAGGAATGTAGCTTTAGGCCAGGTTTATTCCAGTTTATAAGGACATGGTTGTTTTCCACTGTGTTTTTTTTTTCTGCTGAGAAAGCTCTACTAGGGTTTTATTTCCTTTCCTCCTGCCTCCTCACCCAGAGAGGCAAAGATCATTGCAGCTGTCTTTGTGAAACTGAGCTGCAAGAGAAGGGTTTCCTCATACCAGAATAAGATTGGCCTGGAAGGCTTATTCTCCGATTATGTCATCCGTATGGCTCCATCAGTCTTCATTTTCTATGAGAAGATCAAGAATCTGTGGTTGATGCCTTCAGGTGCATTAACAGGAATTGGATGTAGGCAGGTTTGTAACAGCTGTATAAA
The DNA here is from genome assembly GCA_037176975.1 of Arrhamphus sclerolepis. Lineage (NCBI taxonomy): Eukaryota > Metazoa > Chordata > Actinopteri > Beloniformes > Hemiramphidae > Arrhamphus > Arrhamphus sclerolepis. Next base: position 10,954 of record JBAMYA010043053.1, read on the forward strand.
CTATAATACTATCTTTTCTCTACTCTAGAAAGTTTCCATTTGGTCTGGCTGTGTTTTAGGAAATGGATGGCAATGCCTCACATTTCAATTATCTGCCTAAATGTAAGTGCAAAAATGTTTGTGCATGTGCCAGACACGGTCTGACAGCACAAACCCCATTGTTTGAAATCCATTTGATGCTTTATGCTAATATCCATCATAAATCAATAGTCATTTAGAATATAGTCAAAAATGATGGTTGGAAAATTTTCAAAACCCAACACTAAAATCTATAATTACCACCATAAAGAGAACAAAACGAGACGGTTAAATGAGGTTATGCAGTGTGTGTGTGACTACACACTGTAATGGACATGTTTCCTTTTGGAAAAACATGAGGATATGAGCATGGACTAAATGAAACCTGCAGTTCAGATTGTTGTAATACATAAACGCTTTAAAAGGGTAAAACTGGACTAGTGCACAGCTGTCTGGACAAGCTGGACTGTTCTCATATTGTTGAATCAGAGTGTAGAAAGTCACTCTGATTTGAGGTTCCTCTTTAATTTGTCACCATCATCACTGTTTACTCAGCAGATGGGACTCACTGTGGTTTGTTATCACTCCTGAAGATAGAGGAAGTGAATGAGAAAGGGACTGCAGTAAAATCTGCTTTCTCCCCTTTGTCTGCTGCAGCTCACCACCACCAACCATATCTTTCCTCTTTCAAAAACACAATCACCAGGTATTATACTGGCAGGCATTTTAGCCCTGCTGAACCACAAACAAAGGGAATTAGATGTATCTGTTTATTTTTGCTATAATTTTGTGTGTCATTATTTTGTAAAAGGTTTCAAAGACTCTGGGTGTGTAAAGGCCAAGGAACAGGTGTTGGATGCTCTTGAGCTTGGAGCTCTCAGCTGGTATTCCACCCATGATCAGTATGGTATAGCCACATTATTACTAAAGACAATTTACCACTGCGTCCACAAGTGGAGTCTAAAACTGTCTTGTTGAGCATGATTCTGTAGTAGACTTTCTTGTGATTTGTAGCACAAGCCGTAAAACCTCTGTTTTTTTGTTATGCAGGTGAAGGAAAGCACCTACCTGGCCAACCGTGTCAATCCTCAGACATGTTCCTGCCAGTCTGTTCACACTGACTGCCTCTCCAACAGTGTGCAGCGAGCATGCAGCACTGGTCTGGCGTATGCAGGAGGCAGCGCTGCTGAGACGTAACCAGTCAGTTCTGAGTGAGCGTCTGCTGCCCCCAGCATGGACGACTTCAGCACCAGGACGTATGGCACCAGTGGCCTGGACAACAGACCACTGTTCGGGGAGACCTCAGCTCGGGTAAGAACCTGCAGTCCTTGGTAGCAAAACTGATGGTCTGTTGATCTGTAAAACAGATAGCATATGCCACTGTTTCTGAGGCAAAGATGAAGAGTGTTTAGTATCATAAAAAATGCAGTAGCTAGAGTTTTGAAGATTTTATTTTGAAGAAAAGTATTGTAACTGTCCTTTCCAGTGATTCTTTCTATATATTTGTAGCAAGATAATAGACGTTCAAACCTAATTGCATAATAAACCAGTATTTCTCAACATTTATCAATTAAAACATTGAACAAACTATGTAACAAACAAAGCAGAATTCAAAAACCTTATAAACTTTAGAGGAACAGCCCCTGTTCTTATACTGTTGTGACTCAACGTCCATGTATCATGAATCACCTTTTTTTTTTTCTTGAAACCAGACAAACTGAAAAAGTCAGCATAACTCCACCCCAAACCTTTTGGATCTACATTAGCAGAGAGCTGGTGCTTATCTGGAATCAGCTTTCCAAGCTAAGAGTTGACTTTTAACTGTTGAAAATGCAAATAACTCATTCAAGATCAGGAGGAGGATTTGAATCAGTATCAAAGTCGCCTCCGTCATAGGATTACCAAAGTTTCTGGAGAACAATAGAGCACTGTGTCTCATGAAGATGAAATATTTCAGGCTCGTCAGTAGGTAGTGGAGTTGTCTGTAGGATAATAAACAGTGTTAGTTTTTATCTTCTTGATAAACTCTTGAACAAATAAAGAACATGCTGTACTTGAACCATGAACTGTCTATAATTTTCAGCTACAATTTGTAGGCCTTTAGAACTTGTAGATTAATATAGTTGTGCAAAATCTTACTTAAAAGGGACATTAAAGTCACTTTAAAGAGTTACACAATCAATTATATGAAGAATAGTTCATTAAGTTAACAAGATGGGTAAATTACGACCACTGACAAGATATAAACTGCATCATGAATAAGATCCGGCTCTGCGTGTATAGGGACATATCAGAGGGAAAGCAGAAAATGTGATGCATTAAACTTATGTCTTTTCTGCAGGATCGAATCATCAACATGGCAGTGGGGGGATTTACGTCTCTGGTCGTTCTCGTAAGTATACAACAGGATGTATGTCAGTGACTGGTGTTGACCTGTTTAAGTTGTATTAAACTGAAAATCTCATTTGAACTAAAGAGCTGCAGTTCAGATCGCAGAAAACAGGAAGATGAGTGGTGAAGGTGGTACTTTCCTGTGGTGTTATAAATGTGGCCTCAGAATGAAAAGGCATCATGTTGTGTAATCACAGTGAAAATGTGCCAGTTTCTCTAATCAAACACCTCCATCCATCCATTATTTATACCCCCTATGTCCTGTTCAGGGTCACGGGGGTCTGCTGGAGCCCATCCCAGCCCACTTCGGGCAAAAGGCAGGGGTACACCCTGGACAGGTCGCCAGTCCATCACAGGGCCACATATAGACAGACAAGCATTCACACACTCACTCACTCCTAGG
>JBAMYA010043054.1:0-13762 GCA_037176975.1 Arrhamphus sclerolepis
TCTTTTCTTTTCTTTTCTTTTCTTTTCTTTTCTTTTCTTTTCTTTTCTTTTCTTTTCTTTTCTTTTCTTTTCTTTTAACACCTGTCTGGTGTTGAGTGAAGCCATCGCTGATGTTATTTGGTATCACCTCTGGCTCTGCTGGGGGACAAACCAGAACGTGGATGTGGAAAAGCTCCTGCCTGACTGGCAGTAATGCTGCCTTTCTTTAAGGATTTCAGTTTGTAAGTTTTAATTGTTATTATTTCTAAGCCTTACTGCTTTCAAGTCCGATTTAGGCAAAATAAAAGCTCAGGAACAAGTACTTGCTTTAACTGAAGTGAAGGGTCCAGTCTGCTGTCTGATTCCCTCTCCTGCTTTTCTTTTCTTTGCCAGGAAACCCTCGTAGGCTGACGCATGTGTGTCGCATCAGGATCCGCAAAGCGATGGGAAAACGTCGTCTAAACCGAATAGCCTCACTACCACTACCAGAACCTATCAAGAACTTCTTGCTTCACCAGAACTGACCACCATCCACCTTCTTGTCTTCTGAAGTTCTCATCCAACCTAGTTATAAAAAAAAACCCTCAGTATCTCCCAAAGAAAGTTGCTATTTAATTTTTAATTTCTTAAAATAAACGTTTTTATTTTCCAAATATTTGGAGTTTACCAGTTATGTAACGCTGTTTTCTCCATGCCTCTGTAAGGATGCGGTAATGTAAGATGCTTCTTAACTGATCAGAGAAGCCGTAGGCATGTCTCGACTTGTGAAACTGTATCTGTGTCGTACAGTAAATATTTGCCTTGTGACCTAACAAATCACCAGGATGTCTTCTGGTCCTACTTCAGGTAGCACTTTTTAGCTTAAAAGTCATTCAGTTTCTCAAAATGCCATAAAGTCCATGCGTCGTGTCCGGGTAGGAATAAAGGTCCTTGAAAAGCTCTTTTATGGTTTATTCTTCAGACAGGAAACCAGGGTTCCCAGAATTCTGCTGTAGTCCTGCTGAAGTTCAGTTTTATATCCAAAGATGCTCTCCATCTGAAATGGATATAAAAATGAAATATTGGTCCACCGTTCTTAAGCTTTCCTCTTGGCCCTCCTTATTTTAGTCCTCTTTATATATTTTTTTTTTGCACCATAAATTAACATATCTGGACAAAAGGTTTAGAACCATAAAGTCATACTTGAAATCTTATTTTGCCAAAGGACACAGAATTAAAACCTGATATCTATTTAATATTGTTTGTAAATGACAATTGGCACCCTGAACACACACGAGGAAAGTAGCAAAAGATTATATGAAAATAATTGACGTTTTTTTTTTTGGGTGTCTGCAGGAGCGAGAGACGTCAAAGAGGTTGTGTCTATGTTCCACGTGCAGCTGTGCTCAAAATAATGGCAGTGTGGTTTTTGCAAAGTAAAGCTCAAAATACTTAAATTTACTTCCTAATATCTTTTATTCCCAAACACAAATACAGTGGGGACACTGAGCCTTCTATTCCAAATCAAACCATAAAGAAAAACGTGTCAAATGTGTTAATGTTTACTGTTCACTTGACAGGAAGTGAAGAAAAATTATTTGGCTCTTCATAAAAATAGCAGTCTGCCTTTTTCTTTCCAAACTCAAATATTTGATGTATAAGCTGAGAAATGCTTGAAGATCTGGCGTTCCTGTGCACCAGTGTCTCTGAGATCAGCTTCTCATCTGCACCTGTGAACAGGTCTTCCAGTCCAGGACGACTGGACCACAATCCACAATCCCTCTGCATTTATTGGTTTTGCCTCAGAAACAGCATTTTCTGTTTAGATCAGTTTTTTTTTCTTCCTGGTAAACAATTTAACTACAATTTAACTTTGTGAGGGCTTCTTGCTGATATCTTGGCTTCACATCGTTGCGTTACCCAGAGGCGACTCCAGATGTTCTATGTTCTTTGTGATTTTGACGATTCCGCCACACATTTAAATGACACCTTTCTGTTTTAGACTTTCGCTGAGTTACCCATCGTATTCTGCACATCTTTACATGTTTTTCCCTCCTAATGGTTGTTTTTCTGACCAGTGTCCAGAACGATGCAGCGACTCTGACTAAAACCAGTATGTACATTTGCTGTCTTTGTCTCACCTGCTTGACGCCTGTTTTTTTTTTGTTTGTTTTTTTCTTTTCTTTTTCACACAATGAATGACCTCAAACTGAGTTTCATTCTATATTTTTTTTTTTTTTTTGAATCTCCTAATATTCCTTTTTCTTCTTAACTTTGATTTGGGACAGGATGTGCTGCATTCCCAAAGCATCGTTGGGAAATAAAAGCTATTTAAAAGAATTTTGAGCTTTATTCACTTTTTGAAACACACTGCTATTATTTTAACCCCGTCTGTACATGTTGCTATGGTAACCAGGATCACGTAGCCCTTCAGCAGTGGTTTTTTGGGTGCTGTTGTTTGGTCTGATGGTGGAAAGGGATTTAATTGGTTGCCATTCACAGTTTGTGCCACTAGATGGCACTGCATCTAACAGCTTTTACGGAGGAAAACATTTAATAAAAGAGCATTTGAAAGCTTTAGATTGTGAAAGTTTGTGGTAGTGGGAGAGAAGTTTACATGTTTAGCTTGTTTATTAATATTAAAGTGTCAGCATAGGGAACATGAATGAAATGTTTCAGAAGCCTAGGATTGTAAAAAACAGGATTAGTTTCTGTAACACTGACGGTAGTGACTGAAATGTTTTATGAGCAGAAACGTTTGTTTGTATGTGTTAGCCAGAATGTTGCCTCTGTCTACTGTGCATGTGTCTGCACAGTTTTTTTTTTCTTCTCAAAAACTAGCATTTAAAGGTGTGTTGTTTTATGTTTTGGGTTGTTTTTTTTTTGCCTTTATACATCTCATTATTTACATACATTAAATGTTATCACAGCACGGCATGTATGCTGGTTTTTCTTAAGTAAAACCACACGGTGGGTGCAGGGCACCAGAGATTCTTCAAAAGTAAGATCACTTTACATGCGCCTTACGTACTCTGATCGCCATCTCTGACTGATCATGAGGGAGTTGATTCTCATCTTTTCCTCACAGACCTTTTCGAGATCTGTTCTGAATCAAAATATATGGACATTTATAGATTTGCAGACATGTGGGCCCTCGGATATCAGAGCAGTCTGCATGTGGTCCTTTTGATCCCAGTATGTCCTGTGTATTATTTTACAGGTTCATACTTGGAATGTTTAAGTGACAACAGCTTTCCATCTCTGGAGCTGCTCATGATAAGATTAATGAAATCCTGTTAGAGCTGTCTCAGGTACCAGATAAGGTGAGTAGATACAAAGTGAACAATCTGGAATCTTCCTTTTTTTCAAGGGATGGAGGCGGGGTAACCTGATTTGAGCCAATCAAGAGACATTTCAGAGGAATTCATGAAAAATTCAAAGTTCACGGTCTGTCGGTGCAACTGAGTGGAGAAGATGTGGCCGTTCTGTTGATATATTTTCTTTGCTGATGACAAAGTCATTTATATGAAAGTCCGGCTCTTGTATTACATTTTCAAACAGTTGTGGCCTCCTGAGTTCACTTGAACCATAATTAAATTCCTTTTAATTCGTGTCTCAGCCCTGAAACACGAGTTAGAGTATGCAAATCAAAACAGAGCAGGAGTAATCAGCTCTGCCATCCTGAGCGGATGTTTAGCATTATTCTGCAAGTTATGTTTCAACATAAATACAAAACAAACCGAACAGTAGGACTACACGATATAAAACATGACACCCACTTTAGGACTCCAGTCAGTCATTACTGATGACTCAACTTTCATTTTCATATTTTAATTAATTGAGTTTAGAGTTATAATACATCTTCCTTTGTTTTGTCTTTTGTTCTGTGAAGCACTTTTGTTTAAACGTGCTACATCAATAAAGTTGATTTGACCTGATTATTAAGTACAGAGGAAGTTATGTAACATGACACACACACACACATCATATCTAATGATGTGTAGATGCTGTATAATTAGCCAGCAACAATAATTATAATGTGGACCACAATGAATAAAGTTTCTAGTCCTTATTCAATAGCTGGGATTTGAAAAGAAACTAATGATGTAAAGTTATTTGGAGCAAAAGGACGGACAAACCCACGACTGTCAGTCCCTTCAGTGAAGACAGACACCAACCATCAGGTGAAATTCAACATGGACAGTTTATTTAGTGTTTTTTTTTTTTTCAACTGTCGACACTAAACTAACATGGTAAGCACGGCAAGTTTGCCTGTTCAACATTAAGTAAATACAACAGAAATCCAAAATCTTTCTCTTTTCTCTTTAAGTAACACGTAACCTGCAGCATTCTTCTGAAAAAGCAATATGGCTTAATACAGCGTGAGAGCGGTCTCCATGGGGACATCTGATATTGTTGTGAAGCTAATAAATGTGTCAGAATGTAGTGCTGGTTTAGGAAACTGCGTTTTGTTGAAAACAAAACTGGCCCACTGGAGAACGCTCAGCCTGGGAACTCTGAGTGAAAGCAGCAGGAAGCTCAACAGCGAGGGAAGATGAGAGCTCTCAGTCCCTGAAAGTTCTGGCAGAGACCAGCAAAGATGGGCTGGGATGAGTTCTGAAAAACCCACAGAAGGAAATGAAGATTTCCTGCAAACTGTCTTAAAAGAATCATTCTTTTTTTTTTTTTTTTAAAGCATAAAGCAGTATAAAGGACTTTTATTTGATAGTAAGATTTTCCACTGATCATTGGATATTCATTTATTTTAAAAATGCAACAAACACTTACTGAAAGCATCTCACAAAATATGTATAAGACATTTGAAGTTATGCTTGCACAGTTGTTGCAGGAGGCCTCTAGATGGCACTGTTTTCCTTTCAAGCATGACCAACATCGTCTCTCCTTTCCTCTTATCTGTCTCTTTGAGCCTTTCAGCCTTTCTTTCTTCTACTAGCTCTTATCTTTCTTTCTGTCTCCTTCCATCTGCCGTCTGTTATCCTCTCCTGACTCAGTTTGCAGCGGAGGATTCAGCTGCAAACCTCAGCATGTGTCCTCAAGAGCCTCATCCTTTCAGATCTCATTAAAGCAAGCCTTTCATTAGCAGAAGGCGCACACAGGCGCAGAGTGGGTGAGGATGAGGCCGGACAGCTTGGTAAGCCACCATCTTCCTGTGAAGCCTTTCCAAAGCAAGAGTCTTCTCTTTAAAGTTAGACTTATGTCACCGTTTATTTAGGTGAAGGGGGAAACACTGCATGTTCCTTCTCGATAGATTCATTTGTGTTATGAAATAGGTTTCACACAAAGGACCTTTGATTTGAAAGTGTGACACTGCATAGATCCTTGCAAAATCTCATAATCCACTCCCCTTTGAAGGCCCGATGTCAGGAAATTTTTATTCACAAAGGCCTCACACATAAAAACTGGTCATGTAGCTGCAACAAAAAGAGAAACAGAGCTGGAAAGTGCTTCATTTCCTCAGAAAAATCACCAGGAGCCTGGAAAAGCTGAATGGTGTTGTTCATTCCTGATTTTATTTGCACCACAAAGTGCAATCAAAATCTCAGCAGCCTTTTCTAATATCACCACAGTGTTCCGCTTCAGATGGGGACCAGCATACTAGGCCATGTAAAAGAGCCGGCTGCAGCTTTTAGATATGGATTAAACGTTTTCATGGAGCTAGTCTTTCCATATAAAGTTGTGTTAGCCTGCGAGTGCAGTTGTTTGGTCAACACATGCGACCACAGCTTTTGCATAGAGCGAAAGCAATATTCATATGTTAAATAACAACTCAGCTGTAACTTGTAAAGCCTTCCCACTATGATGGCCGTGCATCCATGTCTGTATCAGGCGACCTGCCCCCCCTCACTTGCCCTGACGGGTAGCCTGTTAGCATTTGGTAATTGCCACATGCTCTAATTTTGGATGATCTCATTCCTCAGGCAGTCCGGAACTCTTCGTTTCCTTCAATGACCACATCCCTGTGTGTTTACCGCCGCCTCGTACACACGCATGAGATCTGCCTCTAAGCCAGTACAACAAACCTCATCCAGCTCAGGCCTCTTTTGTTGCCACACAGCAAGAGCAGCGAAATTGAAGCTCTGAAGCAGTTCAGCAGGATTCACAGAGATGACGTGAAACTGAATTTGTCATTCAGTTTTCCAAGAAAAGCAGCCTTTTCCGTTCCGGCTCATTCCTGATCAGTTGAACAGGAAAGCCTGGGTGTGGATGAGTGAGCCTGAATGCATTGATCGTTTTTCATTTTTGTCTCATACTGTAACCCTGCACATGTGGGCTGCACGTCCGGAAGCACTTTTCCTCTGCTGAGGCTGTTATGATCTATAAAGCACTCAATCAGTGCCCGAGCACAGCACAAACATGGCATTCCTTCAGCTTTACTGACATAATTAAGAAGTGCGTGGTTAGAAATACTGAAAGAGTCTTTACTAATAAAAGGGGGTTTAATTAAAAACCTCAGAGGGCTTAATGAGTCTTGATTTGACTGCATTCCAAAGGAGCCGGTAGTCATGAAATGTGGCCCTACCAGGAAGGATGTGAAGTGATTGCTTCTGTAATTATTGTCACAGTCTGGAACTTGGGTCTCATACTTAATTAGCTCCCTGTCATTTGGCTGATGTTCAGTTAATGCATGTGTATTACTGCCCAACTGTATGGTCTCTATGGTGAAGCTGTGGAAAGTGCAGAGAAAATCCTGAAAGCATCTGCTAAGGGTGTCTTGGACCCCCAGGATGTCATTTTACATTACTGTCTATACTATCCATCAGCAGTGGTAATGTGAAAGGGGCAGTGGTGAAAACATTAGGACTGCACTCATGTTTCCCTGTAAAAATATTTCACTTCTGATGTTACTAATCAGGGATTATTGAAAAAAAAATAGACATCAGTGTGAGTAGATGAAAAATTCTGAGAATACAGTGAAAAAGGCATTTTGGTGGTGTTTCCCTGAATTTAGCTCAAACAACTAGAAATGTGGAGGAAAACAATTGCCGACAATTGATGTTTGAAGCACCTCACCTGAGTCAGCAGGTGAGGTGCAGCAACTTAAAGTGGATCCTTCCATAATGACAGAGGTCAAAAGCTAAATAATAAGTTCACAGGTAGGCTATGACTAAAATCCCAAAAGAAGAATATGTTAAGTGGGAAAAGTCAGCAATAAAAGAAAAAAAATCTTTAGGTATTTGAAAAATGGTAAGTTAACACCATCTAGCCATTCTTAAATCCCCAGCTCATCCTGCTCAGAGCCCCTGGAGGAGCTGGAGGCTATCCCAGCTGTCAGGAGGTGAGAAATAGATTAGGTTAACATATGTATTCCAATACAGTCATTAAAGGAGACATGTCATATTATTTTTTCACAACTTGACAGAATTTACTGAGGTCTTAAAGGACAACTTGCAGGTTGGACACAACTATACAGCATAGTGTACTTTTCAGAACCAGAGAAATATATAACTATGCCATAGATGGTATTTTGGGATAAAATTGTTATAACTTCCGCATCTACGAAACACTGACCGGAAGTGACGACACTCGAGGGAGCAGAGTGTGCCTCAGTCTGCTAACGGGACAGAGGCTGCTGTCGGAGGCTAGCTTAACATGGACATATTTGCATTAAACATTCTGTTTTACATAGTAATTTCTAGATATATGTTCATAAAAAAATTCTTCAGACAAGGTCAAGTATTCATTCAGTTTTAGATTTAACCTGCATGTTGCTCTTTAAAGAAGTAAATGTGATATAACACAAAAATGGTTGGAAACTAAGCTAATCGTCAACTATGTGTTTACACCTCTATTCATAGCAGCTAGTTTTATGGGGGTTGTGCCTCTTTACAAATCTGTCCTACAGCTTTGTGCTACCTGGTTCCAACGCACAGCAAATGCAGCATGATGTGAAGCTGGTTGAAGATGAGGATGGACAAACTTGATGATTTTATTCTGAACTGTGTCCTTGAAGCCAGTATTAATTTCCTAAACACTGCACGCTTCCCCTTGCCGTCAGTTTGTGTCATGTTTAGGGAAAAACCTAATGAAGCTTAAATAACCCGTAGGATTGTCCACTTTGTTTTTCAAGATTTCTCTTGTAGTGGTAAAAAGTGCACCACTAAGAGTTCCTTCTGCAAAAGATCCACCGAGGAGACAATGGGGACAACTGCACACTGGGGACCTGAGACTGGCCTCAGACTTCAGTTTTGGTGACTTGACTACACTGGTTTGAAACTGCTGCATGTAGTAGAATAAAACTTAACAAAAATGGAGGGCGTTCAGACCAAAACCAGTGTTGAATTTTGTTCTCAGAAAAAAGGCAAAAAAGGCTGCAAGTTCAAATGTGTCAGTGTAGTTTTTTTTGTTGTTTTTTTTGTATAAATTGTTCATCCATACTGAAATCTGCAAATTACATATATATAAAAACCTGCTGTTACATGTCAAAATAGCACATTTATGCACAGTCTGTTTACAAAAACAGACATTATTGTGGGTATTTTAGTTGGAGAGCCAGGGGATCAGTTAATAGCAGCATGACAATGTCCATTACACCAAACTATCCATGTTTAATTGCTTCCGTATCGTTGAACTACTCTTGGGAAGGATTTTCCGCGTCTGAGAAGATCCCGTGGCTGGGAGTGGGGGGGGTGTTTTGGATTAAGAACAAAGTTGTGGAGCTGTCATGGCTGATAGGGTTGGAGGGACTGTGGGCACAGGCGGTTTGTGGGGTCCCCTTCCTCCTCTTTTTCTTCCTTCTTTTTATCCCCCCTCACAAAATGAACCAGCAACCACTGGCCATCTTCCCAAACCGCTGCCTGACAGCGGCATGGACAACAAGAAACCCTATTTGAACAGAAGAGAGAAGAAGAGGAAGAGAGCCATTCAGTGGCCACCACTGTGGGAATGTTGTAAACTGAACTTTCCTGAGGCCTTGGGAATCCCACACCAGAGCTGGAACCTGCGGGCATGGAAACAGGGGCCTGCATCTCCCGGGAGGGCAGATGTCAGAAAGCAACATCATTTGATCTCTGGAACATATATGTGACTGTAAAGCATTTCGTCTTCAGTGGAATTAAGAGGCAAACACCAAATATAAATTATATATACTGATGAAAAGACATATTGAGATCTGATGCTCTCAGTTGTATTCTTGTGTCCTGCACTGATGCTTCTACATCAGTCTTCTTGGGTAAAAGAGTAGATCATTGTGCAAAGATGTCCTGGTGCCTGGAACATGACTGAAAGGCAGTGACTTGGTGCTTGGGCTTATGTTTTTATTATTATTATTGTTGTCTCAAGTTCATGGTCATGTATTAAACGTTTAATACCCTCACTGTCTTACTGATACAATACACACAAAGTGTGTTTATCCACACAGTACAGCCCCTGGAGCTCTGAGTGAAGGACATGAAAATGTAATGTGTAGGAGAAACACCAATAAAGCCTCAAGCACATGACCAGTACAGCCACGTAGAAGCTTATACAGTCAGCACAGTTTCAAAGTGGACTCCTATTCAGTACCCATCCTGTTCTATTTTTTTTGTTAAAATACCACAAAACTAACCTTCTCTTCTATTTATTCACACATCTATTCAGAGTAGCAGCTTTAAGGGAGCAGGGTTGAGAGTTAGCTCTGAGCTCTGCTCCACCCCATTTTCTCTGTGGTGTGCCTCTTTTGAAACTGGTCATGCAGCTTTAGAAGTCCAGTAATTGCAGCATGATGTCAAATTAGGTGGAGATAAAGACAAGCTGGCTGGATATTTATGCTCTGATCTGGGACTGTGATTTCACAGAACACTGCAAATCTGAATGGCTCACTGAATGACACAATATCAGAATCTAAGATTTCCAAACAAAGCAAAGGGGTTGTGTTAGCTTACCATTTTTGAGGTTCTAGTGCCTTATAATACTCTAAATTAAGCAGAGAAATTCTGTTTTTGTAAGAATGCTTTAGTCTGCTTTATGAAATTTATGAAAGTGACTATTTCCAGTAGAATTAACTAAAATAAAGGCACATCTTCACTAGTTTACATGCACTAGTTGACAATATGGTTCTTCAGATTGGTAGTTTTATAATATGAGTGAGAACCTATGAGAAAACATCTGTGGTGACTTGGGAAGAAGAAGTAAAAAAAAAAAGCAAGTTAAACCAAAAAATGTTGAAAGAAAGAAACCATTCAAAAATGTAAAAAAAAAAAAAAAAGATATATTTGGATGCTGATAGTTAAACTAAAGCCCACATGACTACTCTGCATGCATGTTTGTCTCGCTGCACAGGTTCAGCTGCAAGGCCATTATGGAAAACCACATAAAATCTACCATTTCCCCCACTGATAAGCAACTTCCCAGATCTGCAAGAGAAAGCAGGATTAGTGGGAAATAATGTTAAATGAAATGATTTTGATCATTTACTGTTAAAATAATGGCTAACTAAAGTTCTATTAAAATGTACTGTACAGTACTTATATTTGTTTGTTTGTTTGTCTGTTTTTAACTTTTACTAAGTTGTGATGTTTTTTATTGTGATATGGATCCCTCTGGGTCTGGAATAAAGAATTGAATTGAATTGAATGCTGCTTTGATTTTATTTGAAAAGAGGTGAGATGACTGCTCTCTTTAAGCTATAACAATGTCACAATATTGATTTAAAGATTGCTTTGATTTAAAGGTTGATTTGCAATTTTTTAGATAATTAAGATTAATTATATTGTTTTTAGTAGCCAAATATTTTTCATAATTAATACTGTCCCTGTTCTTGTGTGCTGCTCCTTTATTGCACAAAATTATAATTTGTAATATTAGAGACGAAGGCTCAGATCTCAACAAAATTATAAGAAATGCAACACAAAAATGAAAAACATTTGGATGTTTCTTTTCACTTGCTGTTTTTATGAAAATAGCAAATGTAGGCAGAAAAGGCTTTCCATACACCTGAGTCTTTTGCTGTTGATTTTTTATTTCACTACTTTGCTGCTCTGTGCTGTCTTGATTTGATTTGATTTGATTTGTAGTATCAAACCGAGTGAATCATCTCTTCTCTGTGAGCTGAAGCTATTTTTATTTCTCTCCAAAGTAATCCACAGACACAAATGAAAAACTCACATTTGTACTGGCGATTTCAAAATGCACAAGTGTGGAATAAAAAGAAGTATTTCCCACCCATTCCAAAGAACCAGCTATGGTTGCTCATTGAACAACTGATTGTTTCTACTTATCATTGAGATTAAAATAAAACAAAAACCCAAGGAGATCTTGATCCATTCTGGCAGAGCTGATGCCTTTATGCAGATGCATGACAACACAGTGTGTAGTGGGAATAGTGAGTGTAGGCTGAGACAGTGCAGCATTGCGTGACCATGAAGCCAACTTCCTGTTCTCAGTGAATTCCATGGAGGAGTGTGCGGCTCCTTTGGTTTCAGTGCTTTTTCTTGAGTCCCAACATACAGTACAGGGACAGAGCATGAATGTGTGAGCATGACTTGATTTATGTTGGTACAAGTCATCTTTTGCACTACAACATCCCGCTGAGACTGAAGCTGGAGGACGTGGCGGTTTTTAATAAGCCAGGGCCAGTTTGTTTGTATTGATACACAGGAACTGATGTAACTACCACTGCTGCTATTAAAATCAGGGTTGGGCTTTAAATATTCTTCAGATAAGGAGGATGAGTCAACCCATGATAGCCAAGCCAACAACATCTGATCATAAAACACTCTTTTATTTAACTGGCACGCTCAACTTTCATTTCAATGTTTTGGGGAATCCATACTGGCAGAAATGTGTCTGGTGATGTAAATAATAAACAAACAAACTGAGGCGAGAATACAGTACACATGTTTTCAGAGAACTTTCAGAGGTGATGGCAGATGTAACAGGCTGCTTTGTGCAAGTGTATACAATTACAAAAGAATTCCCAAGAAAATCGTTCTCATTTGCACATTTTCTCTGTTTTTGGCAGAGGCAAAACATGTCTGAAATTGTGAGACCAAATTAAGACTATATGGTCATTTTCAGTCACTAGCAATGATTTCAAGACTTTTTTTTTAATCTGCTTTGATAAAATCTTTATTTAATAACCACAGTGTTACCTGATGAAATCACAAAACAACCTTTGTGAAGTGACTAGCTTTATTTACATACATGATGATCTTCCAGAGAGAACATGAGAAGCAGCAGAATGCTGAAAACATTTTCCAATGCTCTCCTCAAATGCTTGAATCAAAGGCAAAAATCATGGCTCTTGAATCTTGGTTCCCACAGACATTTCACCTCCTTGATCCGATGAAGAATCCTGGATGGAAGGATGAACGGTGAAAAACAAGTCCAGTTGTCTTTGAATCCTGGCTTTCAGGATTACTTTGACCTGGATAGTAACTCAACCATATGTTTTTTGTTTTTACTTAATGCAGTTTATGCGCCTCTAACTCCTCCTTGAACTGCCACCTTATTGTGGTGGAGGGGTTTGAGTATCCGAATGATCCTAGGAGCAATGTTGTCCAGGGCTTAATGCCCCTGGTAGGGTCTCCCAAGGCAAACAGGTTCTAGGTGATGGATCAGACTAAGAGTGGTTCACAAACCCTTTATGAGAAGCACAACAAGAAAGTCGTGTATGTCGCCCGGATTGACGTTACCGGGGCCCCACCCTGGAACCAGGCCTGGGGTAGGGGCTCGCATGTGAGCGCCTGGTGGCCGGGTCTTTGTCCGCGGGACCCGGCTGGGCTCAGCCTGAGCGAGCGACGTGGGCGCCTCTTCAAGTGGGCTCACCACCTGCAGGAAGGGCCATAAGGGGATGGTGCAGTGTGGTTTGGGTGGCAGCCATGGGCGGGGACCCTGACAACCCAATCCCAGGACAACAACTCTGGCAATGGGGACATGGAATGTCACCTCGCTGGGGGGAAAGGAGCCTGAGCTTGTGCGGGAGGTGGAGCGGTACCGACTAGAAATAGTCGGGCTCACCTCCAGTCCAGTCTGGACTTTGGAACCCAACTCCTTTAGAGAGGCTGGACTCTCTACTACACTGGAGTTACCCGCAGTGAGAGTCGGCGGGCTGTTGTGGGCTTGCTTATAGCTCCCCAGCTCAGCCGCCATGTGTTGGAGTTCTCCCTGCCGAATGAGAGGGTGGCGTCCCTCTGCCTTCGGGTGGGGGGTAGGTCTCTCACTGCTGTCTGGGCTTACGGGCCAAACAGCAGTGCAGAGTACCCGGCCTTCTTGGAGTCCCTGGAAGGAATACTGGAAGGTGCTCCGACCGGGGACTCCATAGTTCTGTTGGGGGACTTCAGCGCCCACGTAGGCAATGACAGTGTGACCTGGAGGGGTGTGACTGGGAGGAATGGCCTCCCCAATCTGAACCCGAGTGGCGCTTTGTTACTGGACTTCTGTGCTAGTCACAGTTTGTCTATAACGAACACCATGTTCAAGCATAAGGGTGTCCATCAGTGCACGTGGCACCAGGACACCCTAGGCCGGACGTAAATGATCGACTTTGTGGTTGTGTCATCTGACATCCGGCCACATGTCTTGGACACTCGGGTGAAGAGAGGGTCTGAGCTGTCAACCGATCACCACCTGGTGGTGAGTTGGATCCGCTCGTGGGCGAGGAAGCAGGACAGACTTGGCAGACCCAAGCATATTGTGAGGGTCTGCTGGGAATGCCTGGCGGAATCCCCTGTCAGGGCGGTCTTCAACTCCCACCTCCGGGAGAGCTTTGAACAGATCCCGAGGGAAGCTGGAGATATTGAGTCCGAGTGGACCATGTTCTCCACTTCTATTGTGGATGCGGCTGTTTGAAGCTGTGGCCGTAAGG
>JBAMYA010043055.1:0-13762 GCA_037176975.1 Arrhamphus sclerolepis
CATTTTGTCTCTCATAGTTGAGGTATAGCTATGATGAAAATTACAGGCCTCTCTCATCTTTTTAAGTGGGAGAACTTTCACAATTGGTGGCCGAGTAAATACTTTTTCACGGAGATAATGTGATCAGGTATATTTCAACGTAGGAAGTGCTGTGAAGATGTATCGGATCTAAAAAATAACCTGTAATGTGGATTACAAAATTTTTGTTGTGCTCACTTTTTCTGGATTTGTACTTTTTTTCTCCAAATGAATTACTGGATGTAAAAAGCTCTCTGGGACACATCCTGTTTTATATGCAGAAAGAATTATTGCTTTATCTTATGTGGTTGCAAACACAGACACAGACATTTGAAACTAGATATGCAAATGAGCACCGGTCTTCAAGGGTTCAGTCACATCAGAGTCATTGTAGATGGATGTAGCTGTAAGTAGGAAGGGTCTGTTGCGTCTGTGTCACAGTGAATCTGAAGAAACCTCTGACTGAAGACTCTGTTGCTAAGTGAGTGTGTTGTGAAGAAGATGCTCAGGGTTGTGCATGATGTTTTCCATTTTATGAAGTATTCTCCTTTGCACGGTCAGCTCAATAACAGGCTCCAGAACAGTTCCCAGAATGGAGTCAGCCTTCTTTATTAGTTGTCTGTTCCTTTGAGTGTTTGGCTCTGAAACTGCTCCAACAACAGATGACTGCAGATACGATTACACCTTCCACAACAGACTCCTAGAAGATATGCATATATTTGTTTCCCAAATTACCCGCTTTATGTAATACTTTCAGAAAATAGTGATAATTTAAGCATTATGACAAAATGCACTTTCCACCTGCATTTTTAAGTAAATCTTACTGCTAGAATTTAACCATGCCTTCTCTTTCCTTTTTGCAGGAAACTGAAATTGCTGCTGAATGCAACCATGTGAGTAATATTCCTTCATTTTCTCATCTTAATTTTCTTTTATTCCAGAACATTTGATAAAATGGAAAGTTTTCAGTTAATCGCAGAGAAGCTTATTATTATTTTTATTTATTTGTTTTAATCAGGAAAGTATATACCCCTTTTTTTGAAGTCCTGATAAAATTATGTAAAAGACGGACTGAAGTATGGAAGGTTCTCTTTAAATTAGAACTAAAGAACCTTTATAATATACGTTATCCTTGAAATTAATCTTGTGTTACATGTGTTAAAAGTATTTTGTTTTCGACATTAATGAAGAGGCAAGAGTTGATGTGATGGTGATCCCACTCCTCCACACTGTCAGGTTAACTGATGATCCAAATATAAGAGGGAGCTTAAGAGAGAGACATTTGAGGGCCCTTTGTTTTTTTTTTTAACACACTGAATGAAAGTTTAAGATTTATTTATGTCAATGTATAAACAAACAAACAAAAGGTAATTCAGTTTTTTTTTTTTTTTGCTTTTTTTACTGTGAATCCAGTTAAAAAGAGCCACTTTTTTTCAGTTTAGTGTCTTTCTCTGACTGCTTTAAGCAGGATAACATACCTGTTAGCCACAATCTGTTAAATCCATCTTTCATTTATCTTTTATCTCTACAGCTACTATGGAATTACAAATTGAACCTGACTACGGACCCAAAGTTTGAATCCGTCGCAGTGGATATCTGCAAAACATCAATCTCTGAGGTGGGCTGGTCAAACCACTGTGTAACAACTTAACTGCAGCATTTTAATTTAGGCTTCCCTAATGAAGTATCAGACGGGCCTAGACAGTAATCCTCGTTGGTAAAATACAGACTGCCATGTTTATAGAATGCTGGGTTAGAAGTCTTTGAAATAGATTTGCAGAAAAAAAAAAAACTATGCTTCTTGATGTGTATTCACCGATTTATGAACAACTATATATCATAAAAACGGCATTTCATCAAGAAGTGTTATTTATCAGTGGGTCATATGTCCACCCAAGCAAGGTATGACTTTGGGAAACCTTTGTCACTAACGATGATAAGCTATGAAATGGCAGTAAAAAATGTACTTCCAGTGTGTGATGTGTTTTTAAAATTAAAATCATTGTAGAATCCAGCTTTAAAAGTTCATTAAGTGTAGAACTATTCAATAGCCCATCAGGTGACAGCGGTTCTCCAGTGAAGACGTTGATGCTAACAAAACTGTGAATAATAAATTAATTACAGCAAATTAAAAAAGAATGGGCTTCAAAATTGGACAGTCGTGGTGTGTATCAGAGACCGTCTTCCTGTACTACGCTCCAGTACCCCACCCCCACTACACTGTTGATGAAGCTCTGCTTTCTCTGCCAGCTGTTTTGTCAGAATCTTCTCTGGGCTGATGAAAGTGAGTGAAAGTCACTCTCATAACCAGAGTTTTTACCTCAACAACCTGCACCCCACTTAGCCTCTCAGTACCTGTTGGCTCCTGGAGTCCCACAAGCTAACCAAGCTTAATAGGACTACTTCAGTATGATGGACTCTCAGGCATTCTGGGAGGTGAAAAAAATGCTCTCTCTCTCTTTCAGTAAGTTTATCAGAGCAAACCATCTCTGTGCTGGGCTGCCTGCTGCACTCTGGAGGAAGTGGGTGAGAGGAGGACGTTAGCCAAGCTGACACCTCTCACCTGCTACATCAGACTATGGAGACTGAGTCCGTCAGTGGCAGACTGACACTCGTAGTGTAGAAAGGAGCGCTACGCCAGATCGTTCATTGCCGCTGCTGTTATACTGTGCAACTCTACAGTGTAGTTGTACTATATTGTACTGTATAATAGCTCACACCCAGCTTCCCACACCTCCAATTCTTATGTAGCATGTAGCCCGTGTCTTTATTTCCTATATTGTATTTATTTTCACTATATTTAATGTTAAATCATAAATTTGTTTTCTACTTCATACTTTTAGCACTTTACATTGTCTTGTGAGTTGCTTTAACAAGTGAATTTCCCTGTTGTGGGATCAACAAAGTTTGATCTTTTCAAATCTGCTTAGATATTATGGTAACTGATCATTTTTAAAGGCTAATCTTTGATTTAGTTTGCTTTATTTTCATATGGTTTTAAATATGTTTAAAGGTTAGTCAGGTTTATTTGTTAAGCACTTCTCAACTAGACAATTTTAAAATCTGTAACTTCTAAAATTCTTTCTCCTCCCTCAGATTAAAGAATGTGCAGCAGAGGAGTTAGGAAAAGGCTACCTAGTGTCCTGTTTGGTTGATCACCGTGGGAACATCACTGACTACCAGTGCAAACAGTACATCACCAAGATGACGAGCATCATCTTCAGCGACTATCAGCTGATCTGTGGTTTCATGGACAAGTGTCGTGATGACATCAACACTCTGCGCTGTGGTAGTATCAGCACCGGGGACAAAGTGAGTAAAAATAATGTCGCAAGAGTTATAAAACAATTCCTATAGATAACTTTTTCCCCCTGTGATATACATTCAAAACCTAAATGAATAAATTGAAACAGAATTGATACTTATAGCGCTGGGCAATCAGCGGAAAATCAATTTAAATCAATATATAGAACCTGTAACCGATGTAATATTGCCCATGCAAATTACTCCAATTATTTCTATCCAAATTATCAAATTAATGACTATATACAGTTCTTCTGTGTTGCCTTTCACTTATTTTAAAATATGCCAGTTTTAATAGCATATTAACACCCATACTAATTCTCTAGATAATGCTGTTTTCACTTTTCCTTCAGCCAAAGGTTGCAAGTGAATTTTAGCTAATGCTAATTAGTTATGGGAAAACACTGCAGACTCTGCTGATTGGCGGGCAGCTGCAAAATGAAGCAAAATCAGCAACTACTGCAACAAATACCTGACACACTTCTACACGACACTGCTGGAAATGCCTCTTCCTCCAGGTGGGAGCCATGACAGAGACATGACTCGTGCTGCAGACTTAAAACTGGGTATCCAGTGGGGTCACTATTTACACGGCTACCATCAGATACCTTTTTGAATCAAAACACAACAATGCTTTTTTTTTTTTGTTGCTGTTGACACAAATTGTATCATGGAATAACATGATTACAGTTAACTGAAATCACAGGTGTACACCCCAACTCAAATAAGGACTCTTCATGATTTTCTTTCATGTATGAAGATTTGTCAGCAACCTTGAAATTGCTAGTAAAATCTTCAAGCGCAAGTCCACCTAAGCAAAATGAAATTCCAACAAGTGAACTTGTAACTGAAATCTGAATAAAAACTACTACATATATAGATCCAACTAAAACCCTCTCTTCCTCTGCGTCTGACAAATGTCTGTTTCTCCAGATCGTGCAAGCTCAAAATCTTCTGATGCTCCTTTCCGATCACTGCAGGACATCCATCTGCTGCAGTCCGCAGAACATTTATCATATTCATAGTTGCCATTAGTTCTAAACCTTTATAGAATCTTAGTAATAATGTTGTAGTCACAAAGTTAAATTATTGGTCGCAAAGAACCACACGCTAATGGGTCCTTGCCCTTTTTGAGCAGGACTGAAATTGTTGCCTGGCTCATAGAGGAGGGGGCTGCCTTGTTGAGACAACAGGTCCACTATAGGGGCTAGTTTAGTGGGAAAAAATAGAAGTCAATGAGAAACCCATTGGGACCTGATGTTTTGCCACTATGCATGAATTTAATGACTTGCATTATTTCTTGACCTGTTATTGGAGCATCCAAGAGCTCTCAAAACTCTGATTTTTAGCTGAGCAATGCTTAGTGTATTTAAGAACTTGTCTATGCTGGATGTTGTAACCTGACTACGGGAGGTGTACAGTTCCCCACAGTATGTTTCAAATTTTTTTGTTCAGGTTTCTTTTTTTTGGGGGGGGTTCTGTGGTACTTGAGTCAGAAACACAGCTCTGGATGCTGTAGTCTGTATGAGTTGGTGACACCATGTTCATAATATGTTTAGTTACTTTTTAAGAGAAGGCTGTTTGGTAGAAAGGTTATCGTATGATGTTTGAAGGAGTCTGGTCTTCAAAGTTTATTGGGTGTGTTCATTGGTGGCTTAATTATCTACTTCAGAAATTTGCTTTGCCAATTCTGCCAAGTGTTTGTGGTGCTGCCTTTTCCCTTGAGAAGCATAAGGGATAATCTGCCCTCTGAGGGAGGCCTTTGAAGCCTCCCAGGTAACAGAATATGACATACCAGGTATAGTGTTTATTCCTAAGTTGGTATCTACTTGGGCTTAGATAAATTCAACAAAGGAGTTACATGACAATAGGCATGTCAAGCCACTAGGTGTGCTATTGTTTTTTTTCAACCATTCAGATATTGTTGTAGGAGACCTTTTGGGTGAAAGTGGTTTAAAAAAAATGTATGTTTTTGTAAGATTTTACATTAATGTTATATTGCAACGTTGGGCTTGTCACGTTCAGTATCTCCTTCTTTGGCATCTTGAGAGCTTGGCAGTGCTGCTTGTAGAGGAGCCAGGTGTTGACGACAGCGAGGGTGATGGTGTGCCAGAAGATATACATGTACTAATTCATCCTTATCTGACTCTTCGTCACTTTCATCAGTATCATCAAAATCTGTGTCCACATCACTCTCTCCGTTTTGGACGATGGCAATTACATCCTGCGCGCTGTACCGAGGATCTCTCTTTCCTGGTGGCATTATGAAATGGAAACAATAAAATGAAAACAAATTTAGCATAAATAGCACACATGCTTATTAGATTCTAGGTAACCTGCAAGAAAAGATGGGGTGATGGGGAGATTGACTTCAATATGGAGTGTTTACACATTCCACTGAAGAATTAAAACATTTCACTGGTCACATAATATTGCATGGCTGACCTATTGTAGACTGCGATTATCATCCTAATAGGAATCCAGACAGCCTCCAGCTCACAACCACACCTTACATTCATGAGCATGAACACCTGTTCCACAACAATGCCACAAATGTCCCTCCATGCACCCCCACAACTGCTTTGACTATGAATTGATTTGAACATTTTCTTATCAATAGCCAAGTCAAAGGACAAACATGCACAAACAGAATATCTTTTGTTAGAAAGTTTTGCTTTCTTTGATAAGTAAGTGTTGAAGGTGGTTAGAAGTCATTATAAGTAAATGCAAATGTTTAGATACTGCAGTATATATTTACACTTTAGTTACTAATACAGTAAAACATGTAAATATGTAATCTAATATAAGGGTAAAGGCCTGAATGTGTAAATCATGTGTAGTTTAAAGTTATATTGGGAAAATAAATTAAGTGAAATTCCTTTCAAAAACAGCTATTTTGAGTACCACATTAACGTAATATTGCAACAATTATAAAACAAGCTCTGAATAAAATGGAGGGCATATTTTCCACAATAACCACTTCTGAAAAAACGCAGTTAAAGCATTTTACTTATATGCATTTTACCTATATGCAGTCCCACATCTCACTCTTGGGGGTGCTGCTGGGGCATTTTGCCACACCCATTCACAAAATTGTTTTTGAAAAAAAAACAAATTACTAGGGGGGGAAACTTTTCAGTGAAAATTGGCAACTTTTCCAATATGTTAAAGGCCTCAAATTTGAGTTTGTTGCGGCACCAGAAAACGGAGGAGGAGAAAAATGATAATAAAGATTTCCTTCAGTTTTTAATAAAGTTTTTTCTGGGGGTAACCTAATTCTGCAACACTGGGTGTTAAAGGATTAATAAAGCCTTTAACTCTGTAGTCTCTTAGATCACCATCTAGTTATGCTGCTTTAGGCCTAGGCTACTGGGATGACTGATGTCTTAGGGGACCCCTGTCTCTCGTCTCAGTCTCAGATTGTCTTGGTCATTCAAATAGCATTAACATTGTCTAACTTCTGTAGTCCATCTCCCTTTTCCCCCTGTAGTTTCTACTAAAGGTGGGCAATATGGGTAAAAAACATTTCTATATTTTTTTTAATTTTGACAATCACGATAATTAGTCGATATCTTTTAAAATGTGATTGGAATTGTCTGAGTTAGACCTAATTTTTGAGTTATACCTCATTTTAAGTTTAATAACTCAACTACAGTGTAAGAACATTGAAAACATTCAGATGATCTGCTGTAAGGCAAAATAAGATGCAGGCAAACAAAAGCACATCATAAAAATGAAAAGAAAATCAGTATCAGTGTTTCATGCATATTTTGAGAAATATTGCACATTGTCATAAAATCTAGCTTATTTTGGTGGTTATATGTACTTATTTTAATCCTAAATGTATTTCATTGTTCACCTTCCTCCAGCAACTGCCTATAAGAAACAAACAGGATGCAGTGAGGAAGTGGCTGCTCTTTCAGTTAATGTTCATCGACAGAACAATAAGAAAGGTTACAGCTGTCTAGCACGAGCAGACCTTAGTGAAACTGAAAATAATAATATGAAATAAATTTGAATAATATATAATGGATATAGGCTATTTAATATCAACATTGTTCAACATTCAGCTTTTTTTACTTACAGGATTTTTATTGAAAAAGGTGTCAGTCATCTGAATCATCATCTCAATGATTCTGCCTGACAAAAATACACTGGTAAACCTGATAGTGGCATGTGGCAGCGTTAAAGTGCTTAGTCCCCGCCTCCTCAGAAGAAGCTGAACGATAAAACAAAAGACAGGCGAGGCAGGACATAAGGAGAAAATCCAATCATCAGTTGGTCCCAGTCAAAGCAGGTGGCATGTTTTAAGAGACAACAGGAGAGGGAGGGATAGAGGAGGCAGCTGCTACTGCAGAGCAGACCTGAGAAAGTGAGTGATATTTGTAGGCATTTATGCAAAACTGAACCCTCTCAAGGGGAAAAGTGTAGACATCTCCCATGGGTGCAACGCCCAAGGCTGTAGAAAGTGTTGCTGCACTGTGTATTGGGCCTGTGGGAGGATATAAGGAGTTTTGTTATTTTTGGCGAAGTCATTTAAATTAAATACTCAATAATGCAAACTGTCACGTCGTTACAACAGTGATAACACAAACTTCTAGGTCCTGCTATGGTGATGCACACACTACAACACAGTAATTCAGTGGTTAGCACTGCACTTCACAGAGAAGTTTAAATTGGATCTCGGTTCAGCTGGGTGTTTCTTTGTGGAGTTTGCATAGGTTTACCCCAGGTACTCTGGTTTCCTGCCAGACGTGCTGTTTAGGTTAATGCAACAACTGCCTCGATTTGTGAGCTTGCTGTCTCTTGTTTCGTATCAGTCATCGATGGATCCTTCACAGCGGGTTTAAGTCCTGTCTGCATCTGGATGTGGTTGGCGATTATTAACATTAAAGCTGTGTTCAAAACAGCTGGCTTAAATTGTATTGAACAACAATGTTTGGATCATTATTATTAAACTGTTTTGTGATGTTTTAATATCACCTGCTGGAGTTTATGGACCACACTTAAACTAGCAGTTATAAATACTGAAGTAACAGCGTTTAAACAACATGTTGAAATGCTGGTCACACAGTGTTGAGATTTCACAAACATCATTTTCAACATTTATAAAAGCAGTCTTCTAAATATCACCGTTTTTGAACTCATCTGAATTTGTCGGCTACATAGGTCAATCCAGTTGATGTGTGGTTGATGTGTGTGCATGGTCGTGAGAGAAAGCTGCTTCTGACATAAAAACCCTCGACTGGTCACTGGACTAGAAAAGGTGCTATATAAGCACTTTGTTGTTGTTGTTTACTGATTGCAGTTATTTTCAGACCGGTGCAATTTGAAGTATTAAGTACATATCAGCAGCTGATGCAGAAGTGTGGAAATGGATTGGTTTAATGGTCAGTGCTGTGTGGTAGGAGTTTGGTGGAGGCCATATTTTCGTGTAATTTTGGCATCACAGTTCTGAGGTCTGATTTGAATTTCTCTCGCTTTGATGACGGCTCCATCTGGATCTGCATATTAGCTTTTAATCTAGTGCGCACACGGGCTCGCTAGATCGTTAATGTGTCTCAAACTACAATTTTGAAAATGTGAAATACGTCTGCAATTAAAACAGACAAGCAAACTACTGATATTTGTATGCAAATTTACAGAAAGACTGGCAGTTCAAGCACACGTATAATAATCTGACATGGCAGCCATGGTCACAGTGTTAACTATGTGAAGTTAGCCAGATGCTAACTAAGATGAACATGCATGATTACAATGAACATCATGGCAGACGCTAGGGCCTTGTTTCGATACCAGTACCTATTGACACTTTTCTCAACACCAGCTTAACAAGATTTTGGCAAACAGGAAGTATTTTTTTAAAGATATTTATGGTCGTTTGGTTGGGCAGTTATTCAAAATTTTATCAAGACAGTCATCCAGAACTTACAACAACTTAATCTTGCCATATATATGATTTCAGTTGTTTGAATTATTCGGTAAATGACTATAAAAATTAATTTGTGAGTATTTCCCTTCATTTATTTAAAAAATCATAAATATACAGTGGCAAGAAAAAGTATGTGAACCTTTTGGAATTTAATGGTTTTCTATTTAAATTTATCATAGATGAAGATCACATCACATTTTAAGTCAACGGTATTGACAAATACAAAGTGTGTAAAATTATAACAAAATGAATTCTGATCTCTCATGTCTTTGTTGAACATACTCATTCAACATTCAAAATGCAGAGCAAAAAGTAAGTGAACCCTTAGAATCAGCAACTGGTTGACACCCTCTTGCCATCAATAACCTCAACCAGGCTCTTCCTGTAGCTGTGGATCAGACCTGCACGTTCAGGAGGAATTTTAACTTATTCTTCCTGGCAGAATGATGTGCAGGTCTGATATATAATGAATTTATGAAACTCCAAAAGGTTCACATACTTTTTCTTGCTACTGTATGTACAGTAATAGTTGCAACTTGGATATTTTTGCAAATAAAACCTTGTTGGTTGTCTAAGGGCAAAAAAATAAAACCAAAATCTGCCATTTTTAATAATTAAGTGTTCAATTTATGGTGACACTGATCATCATTAATTTATTCCTGTTTCCCAGTCATGTTGTCCAGAATACACCTGAATCAAAAATTCCCTTCCACCTGGAGTAATGACGAAGGATATTGTTGTATGAAAGCCACAGCAACGGACCACAGAACGTGCTCGTGGTATCGCCCAGGACACATTAACCTCACAGACCAATAATCTCGACAAACTGAATTGGAGCTACTTGGTAGTGTTTCCAGAGGATTGTTTGAAACTGGTGCTGCTTTGTCATGACAGGATTGGATGATTGGAGCTGTGTGTGGCACTACACTGTGGTCTGGAAGGTATTTATCGAAAATAGATATTGAGCGACACGAGTTTTTCGATACCTGATTGTATTGTCGCTATTCCATCTGTACCAGAAAGGCATCGATTTTCAATACCCAGCTCAACACGTCAGAGGGAATACGTTTACTTTTGTGTGTGTGTGTGTGAGAGAGAGAGAGAGACACACACAAAATGGCGGTTGGATAGAAAAGTTGTTATAATCACAAAAATGACGGTCGTCATCATGTGGTAGGGGTCCCAAGATGGCAGGCTAGATCACGTTGTGACTCGTTGTAACCAAGATGGCTGAGAAAAAAAGCAGGATTCCGGCCGATAGTGATCGTAGCCTAAGTGTGTGTGGTGTGGTTATTAAAAGAATAGAAACGAGTCGTCGTGATTTCTCACCAGCAGCACCTTTAACCGCTCCTCTGCTTTCCACACAGGAGCGAGCGTGTGAAGCCAGCTTCAGCACACTGGCACAGGTCGTTTAACCAGGAAACGGGGGGTGTGGATTGCTTCCATGGTGAGGAAACGCACCTAGTAGGCACCGGAAAAACAGTTAATCAAGGAACCACTTATATATGTATATAAATATATATATTATGAATAAATGATGTAGCAAACTAGGCCTACGTGTGTGTGTGTGTATATAGTAGGGCTGCAATTATCAAATATATTTGTAATTGAGTATTCTGTTGATTCTTTCAATTTAATTGAGTTAGTGGATAAATCATACTTCTGTGTTTTTAAAAAACTATATCATGTGCAACATAATGAGTGCTCGTTTTAGAGCAATGTGCAAGAGTGAGAGAGAATTAGTTTTAGTGCACACATGTTCAATGCAAGTGCAAGCCTTTTAAAAGAGCATAAATGTGTGTGACATGCTCAGTAGGTAGAGATGAATTACATGAGTGAGATTTTGGTGCATTTGCTCTCGCTATGCCTCGTCACTATTGACTCATAACCGGCTACAAATAATTAATAAATGCTGTCCAGCCCAGGAGGAAGTGTCCAGCCCAGCTTGTCTCCCCATGGACACAGGCAACGGGCCACCACTCCTCCAACTTATAATATAAGTCTCTTACTTTCAGTCACTCCGTAATCTGTGTTGTGATGTCTTGGGAGATCCGTGTTAATCTGGCCATGGTGCAGATTTTAATGGACATCTTGGAGAAGGAAATAGAGGTGGTGAAGTTATGGGCAGGTTTGGTATCCAGGATAGGAATGCAGAAGGACAAATGGTGGTAGAGTTTGCAAAAAGGATAAAGATGACTCTCGTGAATGCTTTCTTCCAGAACAGGCAGGACCATAGGGTGGCTTATAAGGGTTAGGGTTAGGACCTAACCTTGTTTAGTCCTGACTCTTGGCACCAGCAGGAGACCACTCCCTTAGGTTCTCGCAGTCCAAATTGGTTCATATGGCTGTAACGTGTCAGAGATGTACTTTGGCGCTTGACCATGAAGAGACTTGTACACAAACAAAGCTGGACTAACATGGTTGTATTTCCTGGTTCTAGTCAGGACTCGAGCAGCATCATTCTGGATGTACTGCAGCTGTCTTACAGCTCATTTAGAGAGCCCAGTAAGTAGGACTTGGTTTGTGTATCTTGGCATACAGAGCCCTTAAGATTCCCTGAAGGTCCTCAGCAGAGTGTGCTACAGTGGCGTGGTCAT
Organism: Arrhamphus sclerolepis; assembly: GCA_037176975.1. Classification (NCBI taxonomy): domain Eukaryota; kingdom Metazoa; phylum Chordata; class Actinopteri; order Beloniformes; family Hemiramphidae; genus Arrhamphus; species Arrhamphus sclerolepis. Next base: position 11,851 of record JBAMYA010043055.1, read on the forward strand.
CTGCATAATGAAGCTCAGTGATGGAGGAGCAACTGACTTTGTTTTTGGCCTTGAAGCTGTTGAGGTTGAACAGCCTTTAAAAACGCAGGCGCTGTCAAACATCCATCCATGACGCTATCTATGACAGGGCATGAGGACAGTGATGCCAGTGGCAGACTGAAATGTTGAAGTACAGAGAAAATGCAGGCCATAATATGGCCAAAGCCACCTTCCTTTGACCAGGAGGCAACGCGATGCAAGATTGTCATATCCACTTGTTCAGCGTGGAAGCCTCATCAAGCGTATTACCTTTGTAGCTGATTAGACAATGGACAATGTTCTAGCTGGAACAATGTATGTTCAAGTTAGAGCAACTTTTCAAGTCATGATGAAGCATTGAAATTCACTGCATTACCAGGGGCTGGTCCTGTGATGTCAACTCAATTTTATTACTTGATTAGCTTCATCCAGCTCCTTAAGCATGAACGTGAGCAGGTTTAACATGTCTGACCATCATGTCAGGAGAACCACACCGAAATGTCCAGCAAGTGACTTCCTTGGGACGCTATGAGTAGGACTTAATATGAGCATATGGCTCTGTTCAGAGTGGGACTAGTCATACACTAGATGTCTGAGGCCTGGGTCAAGAGTTCTCGCACCAAATATGAGGTTGATCAATCAAATCCCTGGGTTTGAGTTTGTTCATAAGCGAAGTCTTCAAATCACAAAAATCAGGCCACGATCACAAATTCAATCCAACTTGGTGGACTTCCTGTATGTCAGTGTAGAGCCGTTAAGCCATTTTTTTTTATTTTTTTTTTTAACACCCATGTGGGTGACCCTTAATATACGTAAATTAGCAGCAGACCCGATGTCCATGCAAAGGAAAGCTTCCAAAAAAAGCAGATACGCACTGAGGTGCTCTGGACCTAATGAACATTGCAGTTACAATTTGGTCCTCGTACTATTGTTTTGCTGGTCCTATTTAACTGTCGATACCAAAACCAGTTTAAACCAGTGCTGCTTGCTATCCATACTACAACATTGCTGCTCTGTTGTCATCTTCAGCCCTCTGAGATAGACTGATCTGATTAACTCCCAAAGACTTTTGGCCATTATCAATGAGCTCCAACCGAGGATAGCTAGATGGACCTGCTGAGCAAATTCAAATTTTCTAGCAGTACATCTAGATTCCTAGACTAGGGGGATAGTGAATATATCAGTAGAAGGAGGATGATGAGCTTGGAACTACATGTTGGGCCTTAAACTTGCTGCTGAAACACTTAAATTTTCCAATTTGGAATCAATAAAGTCCTTCCCCCTGCCTGCATTTGTCCTTGCCTTTATGCCACTCTTTGGTTTGGGTCATCTTTCTGCCAGGACTTCTCTGCAGTGCAGTGTTTGATCTCAGTTCAGTGGCTGCTCTGTGTGGTGTGCATTTATATCGTATACTGGATGTCTTGTCCTGAATAAATGCACTAAAAGAATGAAATGGTATGTCCAAAACGTCTGTTCCCTGAAGGAGAGGAACAAGACACAACGCCCAGTCCCTTGCTGAGGATGATTGTGATGATAGGAACTGAGTAAAACTAGATTGTACTTAACGATATTTGATGTAACACTGTGACTTTTCCTCTCTGCAGGACATCCACTCACAGGGTGAAGTAATCGCCTGTCTGGAAAAAGGACTGGTTCAGGAGGCTGAGGACCAGCAACGCAAGTACCGCATCAAAGATGACTGTAAAAAGGCCATCATGAGAGTTGCAGAGCTGTCCTCTGATGACTTTCACCTGGATCGCTACCTGTATTTTGCCTGCAGAGATGACCGAGAACGATTCTGTGAAAATGTGAGTATTAAAAAATAAAATAACAAGACAAAAAAGAAAAAGAACGTGAGTATATGATAAATTATGAGGACACAGAACAAGCAGCA
>JBAMYA010043056.1:0-13761 GCA_037176975.1 Arrhamphus sclerolepis
GAGCTGCAGCTGAGGCAAAACAGGTGTGGAAGCAGAGCTGATGAGGAGGTGTGGCAGAGGGGTGAGTGAGCCTTCTCTCACAGCATAAGCCAACCAGGCAGAGTGTGACAAAGTAAGGAATCCAGGGAGGGAGAGAGGTTCACAATTTTAGTGAGACAGGACTTGCAGTGGCTTGAGTCACAGAGGAATATGCAGAAAACAAACAGATGGAAACCAATGGTAATCTTCAATGATGACCCCTGTGATCTAGCTACAAGAACTAGAAAATCTAACCTTTAATATTTGTGTTCCAGACCATGGTGAAGGGGTATGAGGATAGAACCACCAGTTTCTTGTGGTAGGCAGGCCATCTTCCAGAACAGATTCCTTTCACGCAGTAGTTCATTTTTTGTCTGACCATTCCCCAGGCACTTTATATTCATAAGTCCAGAGATACATGGTTGGTGAAATAATGGTGGTATAGAAGTGGTGCAGGATTTCACAGGCAAATCTACCATCTGCATTTTTCTGTCTGACAAAAGCAAATCTGTCATCTCTCAAGAGAAAACAACGGTCCCTTTTTTTGAAAGAAGCAAACACTTCTGGGTACATTTTGTCAACATTTACTACTGAATGTCCAATTTCTGACAAACGCCTCCTGACTTGCTCAAAGGGACCTCTACCAGTCCTTATGTGTTTCTTAATTTGTTGCAGGTAGTTTTCAAATGGAAAACTGGAAATATCATTTAAAGAACAGTTGAAGTGGCTGGCATCTTCATGGAGATGAATCAGTCCACGCATATCATACACAAGAAAGGTCTTGCCATACAGCACGGCACATAAAGCATTTTATTAGATCATGAACATATTGGAGAGAGGCATTGCAAAGTCTATCATGTGACTCCAACATTATCGACATGGCCACTGTCAAAGCCAAGAAATGCTTTTATCTCTCAGCAGGCAACACAGTTTTTAACCCAACAGGTCCTGTGTATAACAAAAACTGCCCCAGTTCAGTTGCTTTCCACCTATCTACTTCATGTAAAGCTCGTGGCTGCCGAGCAAATTCACTTGGCATCTTCCCTCTCAGTGTAGTTAGTTTTTGAGAAATTATATTCTTTTGCCTCACAGATAAACGACAGATTTTTTTGGGTCATGAGTCAAATAAATTAACAGGCATCTAAGTACTCCCAAGCAGACCATATGCATATAATCCAAGACAAATGAGCTAACACAAGGAATTCCTGCAGCAATGAAGGGGCTGACATCAGTTTGGTGGTTCTTGTACTCCACTCTGAAGAAATTGTCTTCTGTTTGAGAATTGGGTCTCTGTTCATTAAAAACTATTCTTCCCTCATCATGAGCACCTCTGATTAAATATCTTTCACAACTCTCATAGAAAGTATGACCCTTAATACATTTTAGATATGCCCTTGCTGGCGGGTCACAGATCAGAGCATCAGTATTGACAGAGTAAGTCTGGCCTTCAACTATACCATTGTCTTTGAGATGTTTGTACTCTGTCAGAAAGTCTTTAAGATACACCTCAAATGGACTTGGCTTCTTTTGTCCATTAAACATAGCTACAATAAATGGATCAAAATGGCCAGACTTCAGCAGTATTGGCCATAATTGGACACTACTACTTTTGAAAAGTGGCACACCATCAATGTTTACTCTGAGGTATACATCATTACGCTCCATCTGGGTTAAATACAGACACATCCCTTTTTCTAAGCCATAGTACTTGTACTGCCCACAACATTAGGCTGTTGTATTACACTGTGGTGTAACAAGCAGTGTCCGGGGATCCATAGACGACAGGTACCCTTGCTATGTGTAATAAACCATTAAGTGCTCTGTGTGTCAATTTGTGCTCCAAGGCCTACTGTCTGAGGTTATTTTCAAAGCTGCTGGTCACCTCAGCTTTATCATTTGGTTCCTTTTCTGAGTCAGTTGAGCAATAGTCCATATCAGTGTCAAAGCCAACACTATCTGATGTCCCAGAAACACTGATTAAACTGTGTGGGGTCGCAGTCATATTGTCACTGTTATGACTACGATTGAGTCCCCGGCACACTCACCATTATTTTCAGTGCCATATTGAATGTGGCAAATCAGTACTATGCGCAGGATTCATAGTGTTACATACAAAATCAGCTAATTCTGTTCATAAAATGATGTTAGAATGGCTAAATCAAAAGCGTTTTTCAGTCTTATCTGTGAAAGGTGAAAGTTTTGCCACATCCAATACAATTGCAACATCGACATATGATTCAGCGCTTATTACAGCATCTATGTTTTAGTGTCTTTGGCGGGCGCGGCTAGATGTTAGCATAGCAAATGGTGCCAGAGAGTTCATCAACTGTCTCTTTGATTTAGCTTAGGTTGACTATAAGCCTAGCCTACAACCTACAACTACAACTACATACCTTCAGTGTAGTTCCACACAAGTTTTGACAGCTGAGCAGAGCCGAGCACCTTTATAAAATTCTGAATGTTTACTGTGTTGCCTTAGCCAATCGATGTGGCATTGACTGGTTGAAATCATAAGTAAATGGATACCAAAACATAATGTACTTAAATAATTAGCAATAAATTATATTTAATCACAACTGATCTATATTCATAGTAATATTGTTAATTTTGCCAATAGTCATAAATTAAAAATAAATAAATATTCATTATATCTGTTTCCTGCACTTATTTTAAATGTCCCCATGACATCCAAAAACGTTATCTAGTCTGACATTCAAATGTTTTGTCCAACAGACGTCATAGTTAGATGTCCAGAGTTAGTGGACCTAGTTTGCACGTCGTGCAGACATCCAGAATTGGACTTGGACCGACGGACACAATATAGACATGATCCGCATATCCATGAAACATCTAAAATTTAGTTGGTCAGTAGGTCCATAATGCTATGGTATCTGCAACAGCTCTAAGAAACATTTCTGAGGAAAGTGGAACTTGCCAAATTTGATGCCGTTCACCAATGATGTCCAGAAATTGCACCAGTTTCTTAAGTTAAAGCAAGACAAGTACATCGGGGCACTGTCTGAATGGGTTGATTTGACAAAGGTATGCTTAGTACAAATCATCCTCTTTAATAGACATAAGGAAAGAGAGGTGGCAAGCATGCCTTTGACTGCATTTTTGTCGAGGGACATTTCCACTCACCACATTGTGGTGATTTGGACTGGGCTGAAAAGAAACTCTGCAGGCACTTCACAAGAATCATCATTAGGGGAAAGCGAAGCAGACTGGTTCCCATTCTTTTGACCCCCGACATATTTTTGAAATTCTTGTTAAGTACAGAGAGGTCTGTAGGGTTCTAAAGGAAAACACTTGTTTGGAAGACCTGCAGCAATGACCCATTTCTGTGCTTCAGACTACATTTGTGTTTTTGGGAATACATGTGGTGCAGAGTGCCCTCGGGCACTTACGTCAACCAAGCTCAGAAAGCATGTGGCACTTTCAACTCTCTTGAACATGACTGAGTCAGAGATGAATCAGTTTGCAGATTTTCTTGGTCATGGTTTTAGAATTCGTCGGGAGTTCTATCGACTGCCTAGCAAGACCTCGCAACTCACCAAGATTTGGAGACTTTTGATGGCACGTGAAGATGGAAAACTGAAAAAAATTCCAGGACATGAACTGAATTTGGATCAAATTACAGCTGATCCAGCTGGTGTGTCTTATTTCATTCACCTTGTCCCCACATAATTTATTTTGAACAGTTTCTGAGCCTTTACTTAATGTCTATGACATAAATAATTGAAAACGTTGCAGAAGATGTTGTCAAGGAGGTTGCTGTTGAGAGTAAGTAATTATGCTAGAAATGAATATATTCTGTATTCAAGTTGTTGTTCTATGTTTTTGGAAAAAAAGTGTAATTATTAGTCACTCTCCAAATATACTATGTTTGTATAGTATGTGTCCCCAGGCTTCTGTTTGATTGCACCTTCTTCTAAAGGTAAGTTTTAAAGTACCAGACACATGAACTCAATCACAAAAAAAATCATTGCTATCTTGCTTAAAACGTTTGTTCTGATTGGAGATGGCATTAATAACTCAATATGAAAACATAATTTAATTGACTCTTAAAAAGACAGAAAGAAAGGAAAAAAGAAAAATGTTGGACACTAAAAGATGCAATCAGCATTCTTTTGTTGTATCACTTACTGAAAATGTTCTGTATTTATTCATAGCACCAGCAGAGAAAACCACTACAAGTTACTACACCTCATCTTTATGATAATACAACATGTTGCTCTGTTTGGAAATCAAAACTTAGCTGTAGGGACTTTAAGTGTCTACCGCATCAAACCAAACCACTTATTAAACTTAACAGAAACATTACACACTTAAGCTTTTAATCCACACAGACAAAAGTCATCACTAATGTTCACTAATTCTGTATCAGAAACTGCCCATGTGCATTATCCTTTAGAGGAGAATATGGTGGTTGTCATGAAGAAAAGTCACCATGTCAATGTGTTCAGAGCTGAGGATTGCCCTGCGCTTTGTGGTAATGTTACATGCTGCAGAACGCAGATGCACTGATGGCATGGATGTAGCTGGAATAACGATGACTTTGCCAGCTATGACAGAATAGGATACCATCCATCCATCTATCCATTATCTATACCCGCTATTTCCAGTACAGGGTCATATAGGTCTGCTGGAGCCTATCCCAGCTCACTTTGGGAAAAAGGCAGGGGTACACCCTGGACAGATCGCCAGTCCATCACAGAGAATAGAATACCGTGCTGAATTTTCTTTCCACCATGCCAATGAATCCTTCTTCTTGGACAGTGGATGTTCTCCAAAGTACATAAGGACTTCACTGTGCACAGCTTGATTTAATTGCTGCTCCTCATCCTGCTGTTTAGCAGTAAAAGACACAGAGACAAGACAAAGAACACAATCAGAAAATTACACCAAATATGCAAATATATATGTAAATACAAAAAAATACACACCTTCATAGATCCCAGGCTGGTGTCTGATGAGCCCAAAAAGTTCTGGAGGAATGATGTTCTACCCAGTGTCTTTGGTTTCAATTGAGCCTCTGTCAATGAGGTTGGACTGTCTGACAGTAGATTTTCTTTTCACAAGTGTTGACATGGATTGCACTGTGCTTGGGACCTTGAATGCTTCTTCAGCTTGCAAGCAGGACTATGTTTGGAAATTCAGGGTTAAAAGTAAAAAGGCCTGCCCATCTTTCTTCCATGTTATTTGTTCTGCCACATGAGTTTGGAGTGACCTCATTGGTGCTGTCTCAAAATTTGATCCCAGTATGGATTTCTTCAGGCTTTGCAGTAGATGTGGAAGTGCAGAAACTAACATATTTTTGTCCACACAGAAGCTCTGTAGCTATGTCAAAATGTGCATGACCTTGGCAAAGCTCATCAGTCAGCTTCCATTGTTCATTCCTCGAATCATTGACAGTGCAAACACAAGGTGATTCAAAGTTTTATTCTTTTATTGTGTTTTTGCTTTCTTTTTGCCCCACGCTATAAGAGTACAAACCAATAGCACTTAAATTTAATTCTTAAATTTGGTCTTCTTTTGATATTTTCTTCTGAGGAAAATGAAGAGTTGCATGTTTTTAAACACAATATTATTTTTGCCTGATATATTATTTTTAGCATATTATGCAACCATTATCTGTTTAAAATGAAATTTAAAAAAATCCTCCTGCTCTTCTGTGTGTTTAAGTTTATTTTCAATATTTTAGGGTTAAATAGCACTTGGTTGCTGAAACTGTATACACAGTCCTAAATTTGGAAGAATATGGATACATCGGAAATTGATGTGTTGTAATAAATGTCTTACCACTAATAGCTATTTGTCTATTAAATAATTGTTAAGATGATGCTTGTTAGAAACATGCTTTTTGCTAGTTAAAATAATTGGTGTAATGGGACAAAATATAAGATACAGAATAGTGACTGTATGACAGAACTCCTACCACAGACATGCAGTTCCCTCAAAAAAAAAAAAAAAAAAAAAAAGAAAAGGTTGGTGACTTATGAGTTCACCACTTTCCTCACAGTTCTGGTTCATTCACTTCTGAATGTTAATGTTAAGAAAACTGACATTTGCTAATAAATTAATGATCCAATGAGTATTCAGTATGGACATACTGAATGATATTTGGGATGCACAGAAGTATAAGATCATAAAGAGTAACTGATTGATTTTTTTTTTTTTCTTTAAAGAAACAACAACCTAATGGTCTTAAAAAAAAAAAAAAAGTCATCAGGGTGTCCCAAGTACAAGTCATGGCTGGTTTGACTATACTAAACTATTAAACTATCTATTCTGATCATCCACAGATTTACCTGATGCAAATGCAACATGCCATCATTCAGACGTCTCCAAAATGATCATTATTTGATCGATGGTCTGAAATTGAACCTGTTTCAGCTTCATGAAGGGGAGGAGACATAGAAACTCTGGTATGTTGAAGTTAAGTTGCTCCTGACCTCAGTGTCTGAAACTGGTTCAACTGAATCCTCTGGCTCAGGAGTAAGTAGCCTTGCTTTCTGAAATGGACCTCAGTAGAGGACTTCAGAAGGAGAAGCTGGCTCTTCTGCTCCAAAACATAACTAAACCCTTTTCAGGTACCACAATGGGGGCCCTGCAGTCCCTTCACAAACAGAAACAAGCCCCGAGGAGCAGAGATGAGACTGCTGCAATGGGACGTAACCCCTGCAGAAATGAACTGTTCCTACTCATATTAGAAGAATGGCTTGAAGAAGTTGAGGCCTGTATAAGGTGTACACGTTATCTGTGGACAAAGGTTGGTTTGTAATGATCATATAGGGGGAGAAGATTGTAATGAAATTAGATATTAGCCTAGTTTTGTGAGAGAAGACCAACAAGACATTTAAAGCACTGAGATGTTTCTGGGTGCTCACAATCCTTTGGATCATTCCCAAAAAAGTTCATTTATTTATTATTTTCTGGAAAACAACATAGTAAGTTGTTGCAAGAATTTTAGCCATGCACTTATGGCAAAAATTTTTAATGGACCAAATTTTGCAGGTTAGAGGCTCAGGCATGCCAAACCCCCAGGACCCGTTAAGAGATTGGAGGCCTCATTTATAAAATTGGTTCGGATTCTTATTTAAAGTTCATTTACAGCCAAAAACTGAAAATGGCATGGACAAAAAAAAAAAATAATTAAATAAAAATAATAATTAAATAATATGTCTAGTTTGAAGATCTGTACGAGCTCAAACTTAGGTTATATGATAAATTGTTCTTTTTTTTTTTTTTTTTCCTGACTTGCAATGAACAAATATCCACCACATTTCAATACACAGCTGTAATTTAGAAGCAGAATATCCTGTACCACTCTAGAATGGATCATTTTTGTATTCTAGTTTTACCAATTTGTCCACAATGTACAGCAATCATGTATTTGTGATTATGATAAATTAATTGTTCTTGGGACCAAATGCTGAATTACACACCTTTCAAGGTCTGAAATTTAAAACTAGTTTGGGCAAGGCCTTGTTAGAAAATGAATAACATGGTTTGTTATATTGAGTAAGGCTAGAGTTCATAAATTGTGTATAGGGCTGGGATAAACTATTATTTTTTTAAACAATTAATCTAGCGATTCATTTTTTCAGTCTGATTTGATCCAATTTGATTTGATTATCGATTACTTGCCCATTAATTGACTAAAAGTAACATACATGATGATTTAATTATCTGAAATGAAAAAACATGAAATCTATTGCAATACATATTTATTGCTCTTCAACTCAAAATTCCAAAATAAAATTCAAGTAAGAATATAGAAGTACAAAACAATATATTCTGGGTCAGAGGTAGTATTCAATAAAAAATAAAAAGGCAGTGGGAGCCGGCAGCCTGTCATGGTTTCATTCCTGAACCAATAGAATTTAAGATTTCTGTAGAAAAATGCATCATTCACATAAAAATAAAATGAAAATAACATCAACTTATAATACGCTATGCTACTCACCTTTTTCCTAAACTCAAAATTCCAAAATAAAATTAAAGTGTACAAGTGAGTGTACAAGTGCAGAATAATACATTTTGATGTCTAGCATTCAACTGACAAATAGAGGTTTCCCAGAATACTTTGTTAGAGCTATTGATAATTTATGTATATTGTAACTTATGTAAATTTGGGAGCTTTAAGCTAACAGAAAAAGTGATTTTCCAACAAAAGATAAATAAATGAATAAATAAATAATGGAAATAAACAGAGGCAGTGACATATGACTGACCACTAAGAAAAATCGTGGCTTGCTCATAGGGCTTGAGCAACTCTTTCAGTTCCTCCAGAAGAATCCATTGATCATTTTTCAGATCAAGATCGTGTTTTTCACACCGTGTGATTTCTGGATTTCTGTCTCTCTGCGTCACCAGCAGCCATACTCTGGGTGAGGTTGGCAAAAGGGCCTTTCTGTGTGGAGTTTGCATGTTCTCCCCGTGTTCCCATGGGCAGCTAATGCTACCCTCACAAAAACATGCAGTAGTCCAGGCCTTCACATTGCCTCCCCTGGCTGACCGGGCGCCCAAAGTGGCGGGGAAGATCCAGTTGGAATAACGTCATCCTTCCATGCGGTATGTCAAGCTGGGAAACCCCTACCCTTGGTTGAAAAGAGGGGCCTGCTCACTCCTCAAGTTAGAAGGAGACTTCAGCTCAGTGCAGGGCCCTCCTGTAGTTGGCAGAGGGAGTGCAATGCCAGGACTACAGTCAGGTAACAGGAGTGGAAAAAAAGAGGGGAAAAATATGGGTATAAAAATATTTTTAAAAAAAGTAAATACACCAACAAAAAAGGAAACACAATATACAACATTCCTATGCATTCACCTAAGCCTACTGGCTGAGCCCATTGTCTAAATATCACCAAGTAGGCTAATCAAAGTCTATGTGTATAACAAATGTCACTTGTGCAGTCACGGCATGACAGTGTGACCGAAGACAATCAAGATAGCTGTTAGCGTTAGAACCATATGTTGACTTTGGTTGCTTATGCGTGTCATTACACACTGTGAGTGCACAACTATCGTAATAACACAGAAAACCCACAGTAGCCTAAAACATTGGGCGTCGAAAAGGTGTCAGACTACTCCAACATGCGAGTGCAAAGTTTTAAAAAACTTACAGTGCTTTGTTGTTATCTGCACTAGCTGCTCCTGGGTGGCACCTCTTCAAGTGCTGCTGCATAAATGGAAGTATTCCCATACCTTAGACAAACGAGTGCAAGCCTTGCACTTGAAATTTGGAAGAGCCACTGGTGTTACAATTATTTTCCAGCGCTTCAATCTTTGTTTTGGTTTGACGGTGCATCGGCACGCATATTTTGTGTCGATGTATTTTTGCGTCGACGCAATCGATGACATTGATGCGTTATCCCCGCCCTAATTGTGAATAGAGTTTTAATGTGTGGTGAGAACTTTTTAACTATTTTTTGAAAATAGGTGCGGTGATGGAAATGACAGGGTGTTGTGGAAATAAAGACTTTATTTTATAAGGCTCAAAATAAAGCAAAGGAAAAAAATGATGACAAAATGATAACGAATTAACATGATCATAGAGCAAAAGTAGGAATATGTATTAGAACAATTCTTAAACTCATTTTATTCATTAAACTCAAGTTCACAAAATCATTAAACACAACCACACCTGGTTTTAGTGTCGTGCAAAGCCAACGTCTAATTCAGTGATATAGATTGAGCTGATATATAAAAATGTCTTACTGATGAATGGGTAGTGCGTACTATAAATAACTCACACAACTGAAGGTAAAGCAAAAATACTGGCAATAAATGATGCATCAAAATTTTATTTTGTCCTGATGGGCCTGTACCTTTCTTTTTTTGTCTTAAGTGTCATCTAAAAAATGCATAAAAATGATATTAAATAAATATAAATATCTTTAAAAAGTATCATCTACTCTCTTAATCCATATCAATTGTACTCTGTAATCTATAAATGTCATTTCTACCACAGAGGGTATTGCGGTGGAAATAACTGGTGAAAATGACATGGAAGTTGGCTTTATTGATTACCTTAGAATTTATACTAGCACTACATGTATGCAAGATACTGTCATCTAACTTTTTTTATTTTATTTTTTTATTATCTTTTTAAAAACACCCATGAAGGTACAACATGTTTGGAAATGATGTACAATAAGTTTTACTGATCAAGCAATATTTACCTTGATTTTTCTTCATTAGTTGTGGATGAAAATTTAAATGCCCTCTATGTCCAACATGCGCGCTGATGTCTGTATATTTCTGTGGAAACCACCAAAACAATCTTTCACACAAACTTTTAAAGGGATATTACTGTGTCCTGGAAATGATGCCAATGCAGTGCATGTGTGTATAACAGACTCAAATCAAATATTTTAATGTATTTTATTTCTATTACTATTAATTAATTCAGGTACATTAATAATAACCAGATAAGTCATATTTTTAAACTTTATTTTCATAGTTGAATTTTAAAAGTCGGTGTGCGACAAGAAGAAAACTGTGATTTTGACACCTTTGAGGAGGTTAAAAAGTATGGAAAGTCTTAATAGAAAGGTAGTAAAATCTTTTTTAGTTGGTTTTAATGTTAGACAAGAAAAGTGGAATTTATCCAAAATGATAAGTATTTTTAATAATATGATCAAAGAATATTACAGTGCAGTACAGTAAGAATCACCCACGAACTGAAGTCAAATGAACGAATTTTATAAATGAGACCCCAGTTATGATATTAGTTTATTCCACTGTGGACTTTCTCATGGAAATGGACAAATTGCCTGATGATGGTCACCTGTGAGGTTGTGGGCATGCCTGGAACGGCCTATCAGCTCTTTTAACAGACCTGCCAAAAAGAGCTGACTGGATATGGAGAGAAAATAGACTCAATATAGCTGTGTGTGTGTAGCACTTGATTTGTCTGTGCGTACTACTTGCTTCATTGGACTCACCTGACACTGCCCCACCACCACACCCCCCACTAGTCCCATAGTCATTAGCCAGTCGTTAGACTCACCAACACTGAGGTCGTCCACCACATATAAACCTGGTTCCCTACCAAACAGTTAGAACTAAGGAAGCTGCTTGGATGAGCAGCGAAATGTCTTCAAGAAAATTCTAGAAGTCCAGTTACCTTGCTTCAACCTTTTGGATAAATATGACCTGGATGACTGAGAATCCTCATCAGCATGTTCTCTTTGACTCCATCTCTGTCAATAGCCTTGGTAACATACTAAGTCCTCAGTTGTCAAACTTTCAAATTGTAGTTAGAAATCTGGGCATTTTGCAAGACAGAATTTCAACAGGCAAGTAAATAGCATGGTATTGCAAGTCCCTGTACATTGGCATGTCACAGTCCAATCTAAATAAACTCCAGCTTGTTCAGAATTATGCTGCTAGACTCCTTACCCATGCAAAAAGGAGGAAACACATTACACTGGTCTTAGTTCAGCTCCATTGGCTTCCAGTTAAGTTCAGAATTGAGTTTAAAATTCTACTTTTTGTTTTTAAAGCTCTTAATGGTTTAGCCCCACCATACATTTCTCAACTTCTGCTCCCACTCTCTGCTCCTAGGTCACTTAGGTCCAAAGCCAGTCATTGCTTACCGTCCCATATTCATGCCTAAAAACCCATGGTGACTGTGCATTCTCTGTAGCTGCTCCAAGGCTCTGGAATACCCTCCCCCCACACATCAAATCCTTCCCTACAATCACCTCTTTTAAATGCAATCTTAAGACCTATTTTTTTTCACTTGGTTTTAACTCGGACTGTTTTATTTTTCTTCTATTTTTACTTTATGTACTTATTTGTTCTTCCCATGTCTTATATTTACAAATGGTCCTCTGTTCACTCCCATCACAAATGTAGGCATCACTAACGTCATGCTACGGCCATGCCATGTTATAGCCACTGTACAGTGGGTTGTGGTAAGAAATCCAGAGGCTGCCCCATTATAGCCCCCAAGGACACCCACAATACCTGGCCTCAAGTTCATTTCAGGCAGCACAAATAAAGATGACTGCTATAGCCACCTTATAGCTTGTGAAGATCTGTCTGAAACAGAGGCTAGCTCTCCTTTAAAATGTCAATCTTTATTTCCCAGAGGAGATGGAGACTTGGGACAGACTAATCTAATCACACACAAGATCCAATTGATAGACGGGGTGCCTCACTGGTGTACTATCATAGACTTCCACCTTCCCAATATAAGACTGCAAAAGCTCATATCCAACAGCTCCTTGATTCCAAGGTAATCAAAGAAAGCAACAGTCCATACTCTTCACCAATAGTGGTTGTCATGAAGAAAGATTGGACACTGAGACTGTGTGTATAGTACCTCCAGTTGAATGCCAAAACATGGATACTGACCCACTTCCACAAATAGAGGAGTCTCTGGATGCACAGTGTCACTGAGAAACATGTGATGCAAAGAATTTTTATTATTTTGATTAAGCCAGTGGATACAACCAGGTGGGCATAGCTGAAAAACACAGGGCCAAGACTGCCCTGTGGCCCCCATGTGGCCTCTTTGAATGACATTGAATGCCATTTGGGTTGTGTAACACCCCCTGCACATTCCAGCGTTTAATAGAAACACTGGTCTCCAAGCAATCTGTTTAACTGTACCTGTTTTTTTGTTTTTTTTTCCATCTACAGTGCAGTAGCATCTTCACAGACTGGAGGAGGTCTTTTCCAAGCTCCACGATCAGGGGTTAAAGATGGGGGAATATTGTCAGTGATGAAGGGGTGTCCAAGGACCCAGACAAAGCAGCAGTTGTACTGGAATGGCAGCATCCCAAACATCTGGCTGACCTGAAATCTTTTCTGGGATTTGCCAGCTATTTCAGAAGGTTTGCTTGTTAAGATAAGAAAAGAATTGGCACGCCACCCAGTTACTACATCCATCCATTATCTATATCCGCCATTTCCTGTGCAGGGCCATGGGGGCTGTTACTACATGGGGCAACAAAATCTTTTTTTTTTTTTTTTTTTTACAAATTACATTCTAATTTAATTCACAAAAAAGTTAGCGTATATCAGAATGATTAAACTCTGCTCTTCACCTCATCAGATGTTGCTGAGTTCTAATGATCCCCATCAGGCTGTAATCCAGGAAACGTTGACCAGTGATCTCTCTCATAAACCATGCAGTTTTAGGGGACTTTGATTTTGAGGAAATGTTTAATAGGGGCACAGCGAAGGTTAATAATGTTAGTGCACTCTGTTTGAAGTTATATTCAAGGGCAAAACCTAGTAAGACAAAATGTGATTAGATTTGAAGGAGAAAAGGAGGAGAAGAGAAGGGAGGTGGGAGAGGATTTATGAACCCAGAAGGGAAATGGTTTTAACAATCGTAAAAACCTGGAAAAATGAAGAAATTACATTCTTTTTTTCATATTGGAGAAAATCCTCTGGATGGATCTTGTTCCCTGTTAAATGAATCTTTTGTATTTCTCCTTCTTAGAATTTCATGAATAAATGCACCATTTGACATAAATGGCTTCAGCTAATTTGTAGCCGCTGCAAAACGTGACTACTGTTACTGGACAGAAAGCTGAAAGCATCTGCTGTGACTTTTGGAGTCAGACAAAGGTCAGTCTTTGAGAGGAAGAGATGTTCAGATCACGAAAAGAATCAAAAAATTAATGAAAAGACCTCTGCATTCACAAATCCTTTATGACAAATACAACAACAAAGTCGTGTACGTCGCCCGGATTGGCGTTACCGGGGCCCCACCCTGGAGCCAGG
>JBAMYA010043057.1:0-13760 GCA_037176975.1 Arrhamphus sclerolepis
AAGTGAGCTGGGATAGGCTCCAGCAGACCCCCGTGACCCTGAACAGGACATAGCAGGTATAGATAATGGATGGATGGATGTTTAAATAAATTGGTATAATGAATAAATTATATGGTATAATAACATAAATTGACTAGTTTATAGTTTTGTTTTAGTTTTTGAATGATGCTTGCTCACTTCTGGCACTCCAGGGGCTTGCCAGAAGTGGATATACTGAATTAGAAGATAATCAGAGCAACAACTGATCACAATATTTCTTGTTGCTCCCTGAATTCAACTAATATGGCAATCTTAATCAATAAAAATTCCAAAATAAATATTTTATTTTAGTCCAAAGAATTTGATGATACAACTGCAATTGCAAAAAAAAAGTTGGGATGGTGTGCAAAGTGTGAGTAACAACAGCACACAATAATTTGCAAATCTCAAAGACCCATATTTTATTCCCAATAGAACAAAAATAACGTATCAGATGCTGAAACAGACATTTTGCCATTTCATGACAAAAATACTAGCTCACTTTGGCTTTGATGGCAACAGCACGTCTCAAAAAAGTTGGAACAGGCTAGAAAAGTAACCAGTGCAAATCCAAAAGTATTTAGGTTAATTGGCAACAAGTGACACAACTGGGTATAAAAAAAAACATTTTAGAGCCTCTTGGATGTGAAGATGGGCAAAGGTTCACAATCTGTGAAAAACTGCATCTAATAACTGTGGAACAGTTTGAGCTAAATGCTCTCAACATGAAATTGCAAAAACCTTCAAGATCCACCATCTACAGTGAATGTACTGATAAAATATTGAACTGGCTTTGAGAAGATCGTACTTAGGATGTCTTGAGCAAAATACTGTATACTGAATACATAAGTAGAAAGACTAGAACTCAGAGTTGAGACAAAATGTGAGTATATCATTGATGCAGGCATTCCTAGCTGAAATGACGGGAATATGGCCTGGAATTTGTGAGGTTCAGCACATGTTTAGCTTGTGCTTAATCAGTGCCTGCTGAATGAGCGTCATATTTTAATAGTGGCATTCAAAACTGGAGGATAACATATCTTCCAAAAACCTAAAATCTAGTGATATTCATCATGCTCTGACATATTGGACTCAAAAGCACGACTCAGACAGAACAGTTAATCAAAAATTCGGCAACGCTTAATCGGTCAGGGTCTGGTACACGGGAAGGCAAAAATCTCTGGTCGAAGAACAGATAATGGGAATCAACGTGATAACAAGACATGAATAGGAGGCTTGGACGACTGACAAATAACAGGACAAACACGCAACAAGCTAGACAAAGACTGGGGTATAAATACACTAAACAGCAGGGAGGACAATGATGCACTGGTGAAAACAATTATGACGAAGACAGGAAAGTAAAACTGACAACAAGACAGTGACAGAAGGGGACGACAAAAATAAAACAAGGAACAAAGACTACACACACACAGACCAGGCATGACAATATTAACCAGTTTCGGCTGGTGCTACCACCCAGTGCCATAGAAAAATGGAACTGCTGCTGCTAGAGCACACCATTTTTGCAGCACTTTGGTAGTCTTTATCCCCACTGGAGAAAGTCCAGGAGGGAAGGCCAGTGGGCAGTACAAGAGGTCCAAACCCCAGGGCCCAGAACTACACCCAGCATCATAGGCCTTTGCCGGATCACAGGCAGGTCACCACTTGTGACTCGACAGTCCCATGAGTAATTCACAATCTGAAACATCTGTTCATCTTTTTGGCGTGTTGAAGGAACTGGAGTAACAGGAGAAAACCCACACAAAAACTGGGATGAACATACTAACTCCACACAGAAAGGCCCCTGGTACTCAAACTAAGAATCTTGCTGTAAGGTAATCACTAAACCACCATGTAAATCGTTTTGGAAATGTAAATAATTTTAACATGTAAACTCCACACAGATCCTTCTTACTGTGGGAAAATAACCTGCACAGATAGAAAGCAGTTGAGTCAGTAATTATTGTCATATTTTGCAATTGTAATTTCCTGTCCCCTGATGTTGTATAAATACATTTTTTGATGTGACATTTCTGTTCATAGCCAGAAAGTCCCTCTTTTGCTTTCTTCATGATGTGTTTTAAGACATACATCCACTCTTCTTTGCTACAGTACTGGACACTGCAGAACAGTTGCAAGACTTGTAAAATCATTACACAGAAAGCCATTAGGTTTCTGTTTGTATGCCTAACTTTTCTGTGTATTGCACCTTGATTATTAATTGACAAAGAGCATTGCCAGTATGCTGTAGTTTGTAGTCAATCAGAACTGGTGGTGAGTGTTCTGGCCAGCCACCCCCACATTTAGGACCCTCTTTCCTTCTTGGCACACTTCCCGGTGGCTGTTGTGATGGGTGGACCTCCAGCCTTGTGGTTTCCAACCCTCTAAGCCAGGTAGCGCCTTAGGACAGACTTGAGAGGGATCCAGTGCCCACTAGGCAGTGACATGCCATGTGGCTTCCCTCCCCTCAACTGTCACAATCCTTTTTTGGCCATGTCCATCGAGGCTCTGGTAGCCTACTTGCCTGGCATGCTGCTTCATCCTTGTCACTGCTCTCGACATAAGGCCTGACGTACCCGTGGTCTCACAATGGAGGTGTTGTTCCTCACCCCCAGCAAATGCTCAACCCACTACACCTCCATCAAAAACGCCATTCAGCCTCAAGACTCTCCTCTCTGTGGTAGAGAGTTTGCTTCAGAATTTGTTTGCTGAGTGTTGAACACTTTATCAACCAGTGTTGCAAGGATGCTAAGAATCAAAATCCACCAGAAGGCTACAATATTTTATGGTGTTTTTGGTTATAGCCTGAAAATGCCTTTTTTGCTGTATCATCTAATTTTTTAAAGCCACTCCTCTTTGCTATACTACTGAAAATTGTAGGACTTTTGCAAGACTTTTAAAACTATTGCAACGAGAAGTATTGTGAATAAGTCTAAGTGGGGTAGATTTTGAAAAGACTAAAAAGTCCTGGATTAGGCTTTCAATGGGCAGACTTGTAGGGCACTGGAAAGATCATTTATGGACATATTCATTAATACCAACTACTAATTTTTATTATCTATATAATTAATAATTCAATTCAGTTTATTTATATAGCGCCCATTTACGACAAGTTATTTCTAGGCGCTTTAGAAACCCAGAGCATGACCCCCAAGCACATAGCAATGCCTTCAGTAGCAAGACAAAAAACTCCCCCTTGTGACGAAACCTTGAGCAGAACTAGAACCTGGCTCTTAAGGCTACCCTCCTGCCAAAGGCCAGCTGGGGAAGGAGGAAATGAGGAGAATTAGGACAGTGGGAATGAAGAACAGAAGAGAATAAGAAAATAATAAAGGGCATATGTGATGAATTATCTTTACTTTTTTTCTTTCTTTCTTTAAATCTGACCTATAAAAGTTTGCTTTTGTGCTGCCTCCTCGTGGTCGGGAATTGGTATATTTTTATATGGCAAGCAAGGGGGGGTCGAAAAGCATGTAAGATAAAATGCAGTGTTATGTAAACAAAACAAAAAAACACTGTAAAAAGTGGCATTTTATAGAAGTAGCATTAAAAGTAGCATATTTTCTTGTTGTGTAGTGTGTCTTATAATGTTTCTTTTTTCAAATAAGAAAAACCTCATTGAATATTTTTTCTTTATTTTCATGATTATTTACATTGTAGCCTTTCACTGAAGGCATCAAAACTATCCATTACAGGCATCAGAAATTTAACAGTATTTATTCTGAATGAAAAACAAAAACAGTTTGCTTGGAGTCCCAAACATACAGGCTTACAAGCAAACAGAGTAGCTATCATTGTAAAGTAGATATGTGATGAACTGATGTGGTCTGCTCTGATTCCTTGGTCCCTAACAGTTCACTTTTAGTGACTGAAAAAAATCAAGGGAGAGGGATCTTAAGTTTTAATAAAAACAGTGTTTTTTTACACTCATCTTTGTAGCATATAACACTATTTTTTACCTGCGTTCATTAAACATTGCTTTATGTGGCGTTTCTGGACCACAGAAAATGTTGTTGTTGTTTTTTTTTACAGTACTTCTGTAAAAACGTTGTTGTTGTTTTACAGTGTATTTTTTTGTGTGTGCTTTGAACGCGCTTTTCCCGCCGTTTTATTTAGCAACGCATTACTATCTTGCCCACTTTTTGCCCCCCTTGCTTGCCATACTCAATTTACAGGAAGCGCGTCACAGACAGTGTAGTCGCGGGAGCGCGCACTCATCCAGGAAAGGTTTCGGTCACTTGAACTTCAATTCGAGGCATCACGGAATATTGCTTTTTTACTCGGAGAAACGCTAGTGGATGGTGAGATATATCAGACATTGTTCCGTATACCGGCTCTAGTTTTTATTTCTGATTTTTGACTCGAATATATCGGGTAAGCATGTTCCAAAGCTAACGAGAGGAGGAGAGAGCTGCGTTGTTAACGATGATGTTAGCCTTAGCTGGTCTTGTCAGGTGGACATGACATTTGATTTTGTCTGAATTATCACAGCGATGCTGTGCTGAACTTGTTCGTTAAAGATCTCGGAGCTCGGCCTATGAACTTTATATGTAGATTATTAACAGCAGCTGTAACTATCACTATTATTCTTGACCTGAATTTAGCAGATCGGTTTATGCAGACTGTTTATATCTGTTATCGCGGTTAGAAAGATATCTCTAAATATTGCCGTCTATGAATAAGTTATGAGGTAGTTTAATGTAATTGTTTTGCAGCAGATGCCAGGTTATTATTATTATCATTATTATTATTATTAGTTTAACGATATTGTTACCTGGTTTTAGCCAGGTTTAGCTACTGCTGCGTGGCAGGATCCTGTGTCAAATCAGCATGGTTTTCCTGCCTTTTTCTTTTCAAAGAAAAATATTTTAATCCGGCTTAAAGTTGCATAAAAACCCAATTCATGGCACGAGTTATGCATATTATTGACATGATGTTACACCGGTATTTATTTATGTATTTGATTCACTAGTACTTTTAGGAAGAAATATCTCTTTCTGAAGAATAGGCAGTAAGACTGTGAAAGTGTGTGTTCTGAATGTTATTGAAAATCTGGGTACAGTATTTTTGAGCATGTTTTACAAGAATAATATTTGTATCAGACATTTCTCAGTAATTTACAAAAAATAAGAGTACAATGGCATAAACATGTCTGATAGTTATATCAGGCCTTCATGGACAGGAATGTTATGGTCTCTGTGTAATCAGCAGTTAATGTGCTCAGTTTCTGTAATTATCTTTTGTTGATACTAAAGGCACTAATGTAATGTAGCCATTCAATTCATTTATATAGTTCCTATTTATGACAAGTCATCTCTAAGCGCTTAGTATGAACCAAAGTGCCACAGAAATGGCTCTTTATCTGTCTTCAGCTCTTTACTGGTTTTAAAATAGAGTGTAAAACAAGATTCCTGTTGTCTTTTATCATTATAGACGAGTCTAATTTAAGCAAAATAATAATGGGTTGTCTGCTGACTGTTGGTCTTTTTTTTATGTGTATCCAATTTTCAGATGGTTATGGGTGGGCTGGGAAACGGGCGTCGTGGAGGAAGATCCCCCCCTCTGATGATTGCAGCATTAATTGCCTGCATATTGGTTTTGGGCTTCAACTACTGGGTGTCTAGTTCTCGCAATCTGGAGCTACAGGTAGGCTGGTCTAGTTAGACCAGTTTTAAAATTGAAGGCTAAAGCTTGCTCTGAAATAAACAAGTGTTTTTTTTTTTTTGTTGTTGTTTTTTTTGTTTTTTTATTGTTATTATTATAAATAGGCGTCTTTGGGAATCAGTTGATAATTTGAATACAATTCTGGTTCTTGAAGTGATACATGCTTGGATCCAGCATTTCAAGCACATTTTCACAGTACCCAGTCATGCTCTGTGATGACAAGAGGCTGTTTGACTTAGCCAAGTGTTCCTCATATGCGTTTCAAGCCTATCAGGCGTTTGTTTGATGTTGTGTAATTTCCTCTTTTAACATTATACAACATCTTTTAGTCTGAGATCTGAAATTTCAGATGTGCAGAAGGACATTGAACAGTACAGTCAGGTTCACATCTTGAACTCTGTCCCAAATCTTTAATTGCAACAATTCAAACACAGACTCAGCAAGTGAACTCAGGAATATAAAAAAAAAATTGTTTGACAACTTTATGATCAACATTAAACATCGAAAAAGTTGCACTGATTAGCAAGGAACTGACTTCGTCTACAGACAGACAACTAAGTGAATGACGATACAATTCAGTGTACCCTGTTGTATTGTGAAGGAACAGCTTCCTCAGTGAGTTCAACAGTCAAATTGAATGAAGTTCGACTGAATCTGGACAGATGTAACAATGATGCAGCTTATTTAGGTTGATTGGAATTATCATGGATTAAACAAAAGTGATGAAAGTTTTTTTTACCTGTCCTAAATGCATGAATCTAAAAAACATGCAGCTCAATAGTTAAGTGGAAAATCATAATGTTATGTTGAAGTGCTCTATAAGCAAATTTAGAATTTGATGTCAGCAACACAATCCTTCAAGTCACTAATAAGAGAAAGGTAAACAAAGGCAGGTTTTTGGAAAATAAAATTCACTCTTGGAAGATTCTATGCTCGGCAGACTATTCCGTGGCATGTAAGGACGTCAAGGTCAGGGTGTAAAAGGAGCTGCCATCAAAGCCTAGATCTTTTCATCAAAGAGGGGTCTCAGCAAATCATAACTCGGTTAAATAATATTTTTGCTGAACTGAAACAATCAACAGAACTTGAACAGATCATCATCTACAATGCATAATATTGTGAAACAACTGAAGTATCAGTGGTAAAAGCCAAGGTCAGAAAGAAGTGGTGTGTGTGTGTGAAACAAGTGAAAATCAGCATTTTAACCCAGTGTAAATAAATCCCAGACTGACAGAAATACAAAAACTGCATCTGTTGGTAGGATTAGAGACGAACTTGAAAGGAAAGCTGTTGTTGTTGCACTGTAATGATCACTCTTCTGAGTCTCAAAAATCAATGTAAAAGCAAAATCCTGTTAGTACTGCACAATCTAGCCCAAATCTCTACATCTAAACCTTTCCGGTTATTCTTTCAGCCACATATATAAAGATAAAAAACAAAGCAAAGTAGTAATACAGTTTGTACTTTTAATGCCCATATCTGCTTTATTGTGCCTTTATTAGGAATAGTTTGATTAACTCCTTTTGGCCTTTAACTGTTAAAATGGTTTTGTTGTTGTTTTTCTTTAATTTTGAATTTAATGCAATTAAAATGTGTTTCTTTATTTATTTAAACAGTTTAGTTAAAAAGTGCATAAGCTTTGTGCTTACAGGTTTTTTGTCTTGATGTCACAATTGACATTATGATGCCATAATAACTAATGTCCTCAATGACTTAAAACGATCAAATAACTTCAGGTACGCTTTGTGTGTCATGCAGACCAAGGTGTATGAGCTGGAAGATCAGGTGCGACGTGTAGCAGAGAGCAAGAACGAGTTCCAGGGGGAGATCCAGAGACAGAAGGAGAAGTTTGATCAGATTGAAAACTCTTACAAGACAAAGCTGGAGGAAGCTCAGAGCATCTGCAGCCAGGAGAAGGTGAACAACAAGACCGTAATTGTTCAAATTGTCACAGAAAATGGTACCAGAGGGTAAAAATCTCATATTAACATTTGTCTCTGCTGGAGCTTTGAGGAAACTTGGGGATTCCACATATTTGTCATTCAAATTAATTGAATGTCATCAAGGTACAATTTTGATACAAATGTTTCAGTAACTGCAATATTGATATTTGGTGTATATTTGCTTCTAGAACAAACTGCAGCAGAACATTTCCTCCAGTACTAAAACCATACAGGAACTTAAAGGTAACTGCTTAAATTTCTGCTTCACAAGAACCAGATTACCATTTCTAACAGCAGATCTGCTCAGAAAAGTGAAGCACTTTTGTTTAGATTTGTATCTCAGTATGTTTTTTTTGTGTTACTACAGGTCAGCTGAATCAGCTCAATGATGACTTGGGGAAGCTTCAGAAGGAACTGCAGAGCTGTCAAGACAACATCAAGACCCTTAACAGCAAACTTACTTATGACATGTAAGGGGGACATTTCTTGATGCACATGTTAAAACAGTTCTTTCAAAAAAAGATAGAAATGTTGAATTTCCCTGCAGACCTTTTATGTACAGTACAATTGCTACTAACCATAATTGATCCTTACCCCAGATCACATGCATAACTGCTTCTGCCATTATAGATTATAGACCTCAGTCCAATTCATACATTTTCACCTGTGCATGTTAACATCTCTGCCTTTATTTGTGTACATGTGCAGGACACATTGTCATTCCCAGGTCCTATCACAGAAAGAGTTATGTGAGGAGAGAATAGCTGCTGCTAAACTTGAAGTTCAGAAGAAAATGGAGAAGCTTATTCCACCTTCAGGTGTCCCTTTACAGGTCAGTTGGCCTTGCTGTTCGACAGACGGAGTGGGTGAACTTTAAACTATACCTGCTCGCTACACCTGTCTTGAAGCTTTCCTTTAGATTACGATCAGGGTAGATATAGGCACAGACATTGAAGGCATTTGAAGAAAGGAATAGGCTTTGGTTAAATACTTGAAATCCAGATTAATATCTGTGTAATGGATCACTGTGGCCTATATATGCTCAAGTGTGCTCACTTGAAACCCGTAACTGTTTAATAACACGTTGCATTTTACTGTGACTCTGCAAAAGACTTTGAAATATCAGAACAAAACCGTTTTCACATAAATGATATCACATCTTTATTTGATCTTTTAAACTTATCTTGAGTATATTATTAAATTAGAATTTGGAGTAATAATATGATACTGATTTTTTTTTGACCCCTTAAGCAAAAAAGTACAGAGATTGGAGCATTAACAGAAGATGCAACAGTCAAAACTGTGTCTGATGGAGTTCAAACAGCAACTGCTGTGAGCCACACACCAAGCCCCTCTCAACCCAGAGGAAATGAATTCCCTGAAACGCTGAACAACATCATCATGAGCAAAGGTTAAAAAGAACAAAACTTCTTAACTGAGATGTTGAGATGATCATTAATGACATGCGCAGCTTCATGCAGCGTTTGCTCTCTCCTTTGTTATATATCCAGGTTCTGATGCATCAGAGGAACAGCCTCATGACAAAGCAGAGTCCCAGTCTGTTCCCTCAGCTGCTGCTGTGAAGCAGGACTTGCTGCAGCCAGAAGAGGGAGTTGTCAAAACAGATGATGGCAAAGCAGATGAGGGGGAGACTGAGACCAGTAAATATTTAAAGAATAATCTGCCTGAGCATAAAGAACTGGAGGTGATGGACACTCAAGAAGAAGGTGCTCAGACAGAAGGTAAATAACACAGAGATTTATTTAAGCGCATTGTAAACATTGGGACTTTTGCTTTCTTGCCAATCAGGTTCTGACAGCCATGAAATAAAATTTAAGAAGCAAATAATTATTTTTTAAATCACTGGAGCTTACTTTTTTTTAAAATTCAGAATTAGGAGATAAGAATTGCTTGCAACAGCTGAAGTGCTGCCATCAGACTGACATGACAGATTTGTTTCAATTTATATCAGTGCCAGATGTTTTCTTTAACATTTGAACTGATGTCTAAAACGGGCAACCGTAAAGTCAGCATTTAAAAACGTGAAAATACTTAACCTGTAATTCTTAATTTTAGTGAAAATGTTTAGTGTTTCACAACTCAAGACTAAGATGTTCTCCACGAAGACCTCAGTGGCCCTTAACTAAGTTGATGTAAAAGAATACTGGAGCGCTGTGATTTGTTCTTTCAGATGTGGACCCTGGGATGGAGGGCTTGCTCATTGGTCAGGGGAAGGGGCGTGAGACCCCTGATCAGAACGTTGAAGATCCAGATGAGTATGATGCAGATGAGTTCGGTGGACTCGCTTTGGAGAAACAGCAGCAGAGTAAACTGGCTGAAGAAAACATTGGTATGTATGTTGATATTGGGTAGAACTGAAAACTATGAAGTGAAAGAGGCTGAGTCGCCACAGTTTATTATAACCTGTTGGATTTATCTGCACCACGTCCAGTTAACCATTTGAGTGTTAGCACAAGTGTTTGTCTGAGAGAGCATTATTTAATTTCAACAATAAAGTATATGTACCTCTTGTTTATTACAACCTTCTACTGTTTGATAGACAAGGACATGGAGGAGGAGCTGGCTGACTACAATGGCGATGATGACAATGAAGGAGAGTTTGAAGCAGACAAACAAGCGGCACTTGCTCAGACCTAAGGTATACACTGAAATGTACAGTGCTGCTTTCCAACTGGCATTCATTTGTTATCGTATTCTTCAGGTTGCATTGTATTAAAATTTGCACATTTAGTAATGCCTTTACCTAAAGTGACCTACAAGTGAGTAACAACTTTCAATTCAAATCGGTTCATTTTAATTCAGCTTTACTATGCCTTTGAAATTACAGGTTGCAGTAACTTTAATTATCTAAGCTTCTTCAATGGGTCACAATAGGTGGTTGTAGCTGTGTGTGGGAAAGATCTGTAATTGCCTGTGATGCAGCGGATCTGAAGAAAACTGAAGGCCCTCTGTTGTCCAATCACTATCCAGGACTTTCATCATGTGGGATGTTAAAGCAACAAATCCAGTCATTAAGAACAGATGGATGAGATTTTATTTATTTATTTTTTCTTTTTTTTGGTACTGGAACAAGACAGGACGTCTTCGAAAGCACTGGATCTTTTTCCTGGCTGAGGTTGAAGAGGTGCTGTAGAATAGATGGTCCACACAGTCCTTTCAGGGCTGAAACCATCTAGACCTACAGCCGTGTTTCTCCTTCAGACTCTCCAGCTGCCTCTTGACCTGAATGCTAGA
Source organism: Arrhamphus sclerolepis (assembly GCA_037176975.1). Classification (NCBI taxonomy): domain Eukaryota; kingdom Metazoa; phylum Chordata; class Actinopteri; order Beloniformes; family Hemiramphidae; genus Arrhamphus; species Arrhamphus sclerolepis. The sequence goes on from JBAMYA010043057.1 coordinate 10,884, forward strand.
GACAGAATTATTCAAGAGTTCCACACCAGGAGATGCCCTGTAGCATCTCCTGGTGTGATTTGAGACAGTGGTGGAGCAGCAGCAAGATCCATGACTGAGGTGGAAGACAGTTGGGATGTGTCGGAGAAGCTGTGGGTCAAGGGAAAGTAGGAGTTTTGTTTGGCCGGGAGAGGAGGATGCTGAGCTTGTCTCTGAACTGAGCCTGTTGAAGAATACTTTGGACAGACTTCCATTTATCGGATCCTCCTCCTGCTTGTAGCCTCTGATCTTCTGCATCCCTGACCACACATCTGCTCCGCTGTTCTGCTGGAGCACTGGCTCTCCAGCTTTTTCATGTACACCTCCTTCCTCTCTTTAATATTAACTTTACATGTATTTTGTTTGTTTTTTTTTGTTTTTTTTGACCTTGGTAATTCTCCTATTGTTCTGACAGTCTCATTGTCAGGATGTTAATACATCTTGCCAGAGAGGCAAAATGCATGAAAGCCTTCCTTCAAGAAGGACCTACAAATAGACCTAAATCTAATTTAAAATCTATAGTAGAAATTAAAGAAAATGGTCCACGGCAAGGCTCCAACCTGTAAAGATGACCTGTCAGCTGAAGTAATACAAAATTGGAGCTGGACGGGTAAAGAATACAGTTTTTAAGGAAGTTCAGTCCATGCTTCAGAGAATGCTGTTATAAATGCACAACAAAGTGGCAAAGATGCATTTGTTTATGGAATGATTTGTTTTGCTCTAATCCAGTAGTCCAGTGTCACTTGGCCACTCCTATTGACTGCAATCTCAGATTGAGTATTTCAACTCTCGTCATGGTGCATGGCAGAGTTGTGGTCAGTATGCGTGACCAGTACACAGACACTCCTTATGGTCTGGTCAATAAAAGGACACACCAAAATGTGAACTTTTGTCACTTGTCAATATGCCACAGGTGTCACAAATCATGAGGGAGCGTGCCATTGGCATGCTGAGTGCTGGGTTGAGAGTTACAGCTTTGGCAACACAACTGAATGTGCATCATTCCACTGTCAGCCACCCGTGGACTTGTTTCAGAGAGATTGGAACGATATGGAACCGTGTACATGCCCACTAGCCACGTGTTACCACGCCCGCTCAGGACTGGTACATGCGGCTCATGGTGGCGCTAGTGTGATGGTGTGGGCAGGCAGCTGCTATGGACAGCGCACACATCTGCAATTCTTCAATTGCAACCTGAATGGGCAACGTTATCAAGGTGAACTCCTGAGACCAATTGTCGTGCCCTTTGTGGAACTCCATCATCTGACCTTCCAACAAGATAATGCCCACCCGCACATTGCCAGGATATGCAGACTTCCTTGAACAGGAGGGTATTCCTGTCCTCAACTGGCCGCCGTTTTCACCAGACATGTCACCTATCGAACACCTTTGGGATGTTCTGGATAGGCGTGTCCACCAGCGGGTTCCAGTTCCCCAGAATGGTCGCCAACTTCAAGTGGCTCTGCAGGAGGAATGGGACAACATCCCCCAGGCCCGATGGACAACCTGGGGATGTCCATGCGTCGCCGGTGTACCTCTCTGTGTGAGGCTAATGGTGGACACGCACGTTATTGAAGTTTGTGAACTTGGACCATCGACCCCCATTGTGTTCTTCCTGCTATTAAGGACTTTTGTTTTGAAATTGATCCTAATGCTCACAAATTAAAGCCACTTTATTGTGGGTAGTTACTCTGTTTTGTCACTTAACAATAACTACAAGTTTTTCCTTTTTGTAGGGCTGGAGGTGAAGGATCCTGCACATCACAGCTGATAACACCAGTTTCACCACAAATCAGTGTCATCGTGCAGCACCAAGGAAACAAACAAGACATGTCTCATGGAGTTTTGTTCATGAAATTCTTCTGGGAGAGTAATTAAAATACTTTTCTTTTTTTTTTCTCTTTTTAATTTTCCACCTAGAATGTCCTTCATTTGTCATTTTATTTTTTCATCATCTGTTCAGCTCTTTGAAAGGATAGAAAACATTACTGATGAAATAAGACTTGCCACCATTTGGAAAAATAGTACCTCTTAACATACTGGAATATCAGAAGATTTTGATGATGTGTTGACATGTGTTATGTTCGCTTTCTAGCCGCTGGGACTCAAGTTACATGGAGACTCTTGTAGAGTTACAGGGGGTGAAATACTGTGACAAGCTTGAAAGATCTGAGTAATTCCAATGGTAGAGGTTTTCCAGCAGAGGGCACTGCAGTACAGGCTGCCTCTCTGGGATACAAGAGCTCTTAGCCCTTAGAAGCCTCTACTTATGACCTTTTCCACTAGTACCTGATCAGCTCAGCTCCGGTTTAAGTGTTTTCCACTAGGTCATAGTACTAGCTCGAACCTGCTTTCTTGGTACCTGCTTGGCTGGAGTTCCATCCAGGCTGAGTCAGGCCGAAAATGCAACATCACCAGAATACAGGCCACTGATTGGCCAGAGAGTGACGTCACTGATGAGCCATGACAGCAACTCCTTCACACCCGCCATATTTAAAACTCTGCAACAGGGACTGTGATTTACTTTACCTTTACAACTTTATTTTTACGACTAAACTTTGATACAACTAAAAATGGCAAGCAAGCCTTCTCCATGGTGCAACGAGGATGCCTCAATGGCCTTGTTTGTTTGTTTTTACATACGTGACTGGAGTTGTCACATAAAGACGTCATCGCCTTACTGTGAAGGCAACACCCACATCGAGGTGGTACTGAACTGTAATGGAAAATGATGGGGCCATGGTGAGCCGAGCCGAGTAGGTACTAGTGGAGAAGGGCCAATAGTCTCATCTGCCTTGAGCCAGTGGCCTGGATCAACTGGGGCTTTCTGAGACTACAGAAATGTACCAATAAACTCCA
>JBAMYA010043058.1:0-13759 GCA_037176975.1 Arrhamphus sclerolepis
TCAGCTTTGGGATGGCATGAGCCACTCCAACCCTGAACGCGTAAAATGGGCTTCCCCTGTTTTAAAAATCAGCAGCCTGATTTAAACACTTTCACTGTACATGAACACAAACTCCTTCAATGCTGATATAAATGAGTCTGTCCAACATTCTTTGACATTTTTAGACGTAGAAACTGTCTACGGGGTTTGGAAGTCATCATTTAAGTCTGAAAATATTTATGTATTATCTATGCGTTGGCTCAAAAGAAGCCCTACAGCGAAACACAAAGTGCAGATGATCACCATAAGCAGAAAACTTTGAAATGTACGGTGAAGGAGGAGAGCAGATGAAAGAAATGCATATTAATGAACTGAAGTTTAAAAGAAACGTGTAATTATCCGGAGCATTGTATCGCTCCTCTTGCCAGCAGACATACTTTCTACTCAGCTGAATATTGTTCATCACACTTGAGGATATTTTCAAATTCAAGTGAAAGCCTTTATTGAGATATATTGCATACTGTTTTCCAGCTGATCAGGAGATCAGACTTTCCATCCTTGCAGTGAGTTGGCTCTTATGTGACACACAGCAAAAGAGTCCGATTCTTTTAACATGCCACTGTAGAAATGCAAATGCCGTTTTGACCAATTTTTATAGAAAGAATGCAGTTCCATTATGAATGAAGCTCTCTGCAAGATTCCATTTTTACTGAAGTTTCTCTAACTGCTGTAAAGAAAAAGAAATATTGACTGAAAAGTTTTTAACAGGGCGAGAGCAAGAGCAATGCTGCCTGGAGTCTACTTCCACTTTATTGCTGCCGGTGGAGAAATAACAACGTTTGGTGCACACTTACCCAGAGACGTAGTGAATGACCCTCAAAGTTGACACGTGGCCCATAATTTTCTTTTCCTTTTTTAAATCTGTCACTGACATGAGAGCAAACATGTGAAACACTAAGCTGTGCTAATAAAAAAAACAAAACAAAACCAAACAACCGCAAATGTTACTAATGATGATATTTAGCGAGTGTTAAATAATCTAGATTCAGTATTCTGAACAAAAAAAGATTTTCAGGTAACCTGGCACATGGATGAGTTTTTTAGGGAAACATTTTTTCCTCCAGACATCCATCAGTGTTGGCGTTTAGCTGGTAGCGACTTCTGCAGCTAGATTACACAGATTATTGTCTGTGTTTAGACTTTAAGCACAGTCTGACCTCTGTTCTCTTTTTTGTCCCATTTGTGTCACTTATTTTTCTACTTTGATGGGTTGGCACAGACCCACCAGGCTTTTCATTAGCAAGTGAAGGACTCTATCGACCTTGGCCTATTATTAGCCAACACTGTTTGCAAAAAAAAAATAAAGATAAACACAGGGGATTTTATTCTTTACCACTCTCTGCAGGAAAAGGGGAGTTGTCATAACATGCTTTAATGTGTGAGCTTCTTACTTCTACTGTTCAAAAAGCGTTCGTTCACGTCTTCATTAACTTATTAGTTCTTCTCTAACCAGGCTAGACAGTTAGCATCCATGTTTTTATTGTGAAGGTTGTTGCTTCTTGTCAGTTTATCTTAGGATAGAGGGTGCTGTATTAAAAAAGAAAATTCTCAAAGGTACAGACCAGTAATGTTTGTCCAGTAATAGTTGTGACGAAAACCGAAAATTGGACATTAGAAGGAAAAGGCTCATTTGCATTTAAATAATGTTTTATCAGTGAGGAAATGCAAAATGGTGGGGGACCATCAAGCAGGAGAAATTAACAATTCCCTTTCAGAAAAAGCACTGTAGTGAAAGTTTTTTGTTTGTTTTGTTTTTCTTAAGGGATATTTAAAAAATGTAATAATAATAATGGTACAACAAAAGGCAAGAAGCAGACATGCAAATAGGTGAGCAACACAAAGAGCAACTGAGCTAACGGGCTAGCAGGGGAGGGAGATGGTAATCAGGGAAGACAATAAGATGACCTTCAGCCTGATTAATGCTTCAGCATAGCTGCTACGCACATGCCACACGGCCAACATCGTCTTTAGCATGCGTTATTGTTTGTGTCGCTCTGTAATTACAAAACTAACCACTAGATGGCAGTGCAGGTTCATTTTCTGCAGCGCTGTAGTTTATTTCCTATATGTAGCCCAGGGGTCTGTTTCACAAAGAAGGTTATGTGGAAACTCCGAGTATCTTCAACCAGAACTCAGGGAAACGCTGAGTTTTCCGTTTCACAAAGCCGGATTACTTCACTTCAAGCCAGAGGGTTCAGTTGAGCCAGTTTCACAAAGTGAGGTAACTTGGAGTGTGTGTTACTTGGAGTCTGTTACCGCAGCAATTGATTCTCTGAACTAAACCTGGTCAGCAGCAGTTTTACTTCAACATACCAGAGTTTCTTTCAGTCTCCTCCCCTTCATGAAGCTGAAACAGGTTTAGTTTGATTGGAAAACTGATCATATAACGATGATTTTGGAGACGATGAAATGTTGCATTTTGCATCAAAGTATGTTGATGATCTGAATACATAGTTTAATGTGGACAAACCAGCCATAACTTCTAGTCTGACACCTTGATGATTTTCTTTAAAGAGCATTCATACTTCACAGGAACATGGATTATTCATTTTATTATTGATTTTCTAATGTCAGTATTCTTAATAACGATGGGGTACTGAACATTCACTATCATATTATTAGAAAGCGAATGAAGCAGAATTGAGAGAAAAGTGTCACCACTGTTTTTATGACGTACATAGCCTACACATACTTTATTTTCTTCTTTCCCATTCACCACAAAGTCATTGGATAATCAACATGATTTAGAAGTTATCATTAATTGTCTGAAATTAGTTTCCTGCTCCCACTTGTGAGTTAAGAAATGTCCCTTTAGGATTTAACAGTGACTGGATGTATCGATGCTTCCAGGCTCCTTGGACCATTTTTTTTACATTCCATTCATTTTTTTCAAGTGAATTCAACCAAGTCTGTTACATTTGATTTATGTCTGAAATGTGTTTTATATTCATCTTAAACTGGTTCAAAGTTGTTTTTTCATGTTAGCAGTACCTGTCACTCAATCTTTAAATTACGTATCAACTCTCTAATTTCTCCTTATCAACTGTGTTTCCTTCACTGCTGCAGAAGCTGCGGCAAGAAGTCACATGACTGCAAAAAAAAAACCTTTAAATCAGCAAAAAAGAGTAGGAGGATCTCTGTTTACTGGTGTTGCCATGGTGAATCATGGTATCTGAACTCCATTGATGATGGCTTTTTATAGTTGTGGTAAGTCGGAGTCAACATACTCAGAGTTACCTGAACCAACTCTGAACACCAGCGAGGTATTCCACAAACGTAGCTAAAGAAAGAATTGGGAAAGCCTCGCTTGGATACGCGTCATGTCCAAATTAAGCCTCAAGTTGTTCCACTAACGCATTTCAGCTGCATGTAATCCAGGCTAATCCAAGCAAGGCTTACATAGCCTGGATATGTGCGGGTGCCTGAGGAACGTAGGAAGCCCTGACGAATGGACGGCAGAAAAGGAGAGCAAGAAAAGTGCCATCATCATCTCACAGCTGAACAAAGAATACTGATGAAGCTGTATGAAGATTTACAAGTGTCACAACCAGAAACAGGTAAAACAGCTGTGATTAATAAAGCGACCAGAGCCAATAATATCTTTTTAAAGGTATAAAAAAGTAATACATGTTTCATACCCTTGTCAATAGTTACAAATTTATTTCACAGTCCTCGTGTATTAGAAATGTGTTTACACATTTATATTCACAGTGGGCTGCCATGACCTAACATCATTTGGAAAATTATAAATTATCTCTATCCATTTATCCTTACACTAGCTCTAACTTAAACTGCTACTGGGTCAATGCTAAATTATGAAAATAAATTTCCTTTTTTGTTTTATTTATAACTCACTTTACATTTTAGACAAACTCTCACAGTGCTACAAATTAAAATCAAGAGAAGCATAAACGCACAGTTTTGTAGGCTAACTATCTCTCCACTGTCTGCGGCGCCCTCAGGTGTTCAGGGCGTTCCAGAGCCGTGGATCAGCACCCCTAAAGGGCCTGTCCCCCATTGTTCTGTCTGGTCCTGGGTGGGTGGACGTCGGGTGTTCGTGAAATATGGCACAGAGATGTGATAAGTTATGAATTGGTTTTAATGAATACCATGTTCCCTTTCATTTAACTGTTTATTGATTTTTTTTTTTTGAGACAGTGGAAGTGGTGATGACCGCAGGTTCTTTGGCTTTTCTTTTTTTGATTTTTATTAAAGAGATGAGTGGCGGGAGCGTGAACTTCTACCAGGTGGAACTTTGTTTTGAGTGTCTGTTTCGGCCCGTCAGGCATTCTTTGAGACACAGCTAAGCTAAACTTGAACATTAGCCTGCACGGGAGCAGGCTTGCTCTGCGGCATATGTTACCATGGTTACTTAGCTGGCGTTCAAACGAGCCAGGCTGATGGAACAGAACTCTTGCTTAAATCAGTCAGGCTAATGGAGTTAAGCCAGGCTTCGTGGAATGCCCCTCTGATCTGAAACCAGAAACTCAGAGTTTCGGTTAGCTGATCGCTCTCATCTTCAAGTAACAGTGAATTGAAGCAGGTAAATTTTGTTGTTTTTGCAACTTTACAGCAAATGATTGTTCTTCCCAACTTGAAAGTGACAAAGAATAAATAGTGGCGGGAAATTTGAAAACGAAGAGGAGCCATTCTACAAATCATGTTTCTTGTGGTCCACGTCACCGTGCTGCGTAGTCAGAGTTGGAGAGCGGTGAAGATCAGGCTACGCTGAAAACCAAAGATCCTTCCAAACGCTAAATAAAGACTGCTGAACAGTTAAAGGAACGCAAAAACAAAACAGGAAACCAAGACCATGACAAACAGTCATTTCTAAATGTTCTTCCTATTTTGAGGTATATTTCTAAAATGTTTTCAGCAAAGATATTCCACTCAAATCAAAAAAGAAAAAAGAGACATGGTTATGTGTTAGTTTGATTTCAGAAACATAAAAATCAGCACTCAAACACTCATTTTATGACACTCTCCTTTAAAAATACATCCTGTCATCCTCCTGGTTCTCACTTTCATGTTCCAAATATGTGTTGGAGTTGTTCCTAGTTTTTTTTTTTTTTTGGTTTTGTTTCTTTTGGGGTGGGGGGTCATTGCAAATTTAAGGATAAGCTAAAGGCCGTTCTAGGAGTTTTGGCTAAGAAAATAATCTCATCCAAATTCTGAGTCATTTGGATGAACCAGCCGAAGCATAATGACTCATCTCCTGGCGTGTTGCGTGTACTGTAGATCTTACAGTCCCTGTAATCCAGTTTTGTTGCCAAGAAGCCATGCATATTTACTCTGAGTTACAGCGTGACTGTGCTCCTTGCTGTGCTGAATATTCACTCAGATGCTGCATCTGGAGAACACTTCCAAACGTTCAAGCCCACCCCGAACAAGACTTGGAAATGTTTGCCCGTTTAACACAACGTTTTTTTTGCGTCTCTGCTGACTGGTTCACAGCTGGATCATCTGACGTCACCCCGAAACGCTTTCAGCCACTTAGTCCTGTTTCCTCAACAAAGCTCACTCTTTCTGCTGCTCACAGTGGCAGGAAGTATGTGAGCCCGTTACTGGTTTTCTGCATTGATTTGCTGATATTCTCCCCAGTTTCAAAACAGACAAACCCAATGTGCTGAAGACAATAAACAGAATTTCTTGTGTTTCTTGCCAAATTGACGAATATTATTTCCCATTTTGTCCTTACCCTGTTACTGAAATAGCAATTTCCAAACCAGCTGAGTTCATTAGTCCTTGTACAGTTGTGATTGTACAACAAAGATCGTGATCTTTGTAAAAATTTACTTAAATTTGTGATTTTACAAGAAAATATTTGAAATTTTAGGACAAAAATCTCTTTATTATAAGAAGTTGCAATTGGTTTTGCAAAATTAAAAATTGTATGGCAAAAATTATTCATTTTTTACGACAACAAAAAGTCTGTTGTAAAAATGACAAATTTTGCAATATCTAAAGATACCATATCAAAAGCAAACTAGATACCAAACAAGAAGCTAAGTAAGCTATCCTTAGCCACCACGAAAACCAAGGGACCAATAACTGGACATCAGTGGTAACAATTTGATATTTATTCATTAACCCACACCTCTCTAATGGAAATACACTTAATATACTCAATATACTGAATATTCTGAGTGACAAAGTCGACGTTTTCCCAGTAGCATTGCCAGTGTGCTCTTTGGCACGTTTTTGTTCTTCTGTGCTGCTCTGCCAGTTGTTTGTTTGCCAGTTCCAGTGAAGTCCTCGCGCCTGCAGCTGTTACGGGTTCTTTGTTACCTCAGTGAGGATTTTGCGTTGTGCCTTTACAGTGATCCCAGTTGGACAGTTTCAGGAGGGACAGCAAATCTACTAAACTGTCGACGTTTATATCGAGACTGATAGATGTCTCAGCACTTTGGAAGTACTTTGTATCCCATTTCAACTTTAAGTAGATCCACTTGTCTTGATCATATGTCTCCTTTTTTGGGGGGATGCACGCTTCACATCAGCAGATGCTTCTTATGAACAGCAATAATCATTTTAAGGGCGTAGGATTTAATTTTCGTTGTGGTAAAATGCGTAAGGCAAGTGTGTAATTTCCAGAATCACAGAGGGTGCAGGATAGGCAGGGGGAGGGGATAGGAAATCGTGAAAAACTGGACTTTTGCTCTCCATTTCTGCAGCTGGATTCGATACAGGGATTACCCCCCCACACACACTTATTCCCCTCCATCTCCATCCCACTCTCTCTTTGGACCGTGACAGAGACTGTCACCTCAGATGGCTGCGGGGAGCTGATTGCAGAACAAACAACGCTCATTCGCCAAAACACAGATGTTCTTTTCTGACAGTTGAGGAGGGAAGCGCTCAACCCTGTCAAGTCAAACAAGGGAGTGTTGCCCACTCTTTGTCATGCACTCTGTGAAGCATCTGCAACAAATCCTGCTCAGTTCACTTCATAAACAAGACATGACAGCTGTCAGGGCCGTGTTGAAGTTGATGTATGAGGGGGGAAAAAGCCACGCTTTAGCACACTGTCCTGGCAACTTGCTTATCAAAACTGCTGTACGAGAGGCTGCAGCAGAGACCAAGCTACTCTGCTGTGGAGTTCACGGTACCAAACTGTCATCAGAGACTCGAAGTGGCCGACTTGACTCTCGAAGCCTTCACTTGAGACCATTTCTGGGTAACTGTCCATGCTAAGTCCAACAGTAGATTGTTCTGAAATATTCATGTACGTAAAATTATGATATACAGTCATGTGCAGACAACAAAATGACTTTTCATGGACTAACAATAAATAAGCCAAAAAGAGGCATTTTGGGGGCATTATTATTCTCAGCTCTCTTAAGGTCCTGTCTCAGCATTTCAGATGAGTAGGTCTTTGACTAGTTGCATCATTGTCTCGTTGTCCATGACCCAATTTTGAGCAGCTTTAACTGCAGGACGGATGGCCTCATATCCACCTCTAGAGTCCACCTTAATATCCAGAAGTTCATGACTGACTTGATGACTGCAATGTCTTCATGTCTTGCAGCCAAACCAGGACCATTCTAACACTGTACGTGACGGAGGCTATGAGGTATTTCTGCTGAAATACTCTGTTAGGTTTTTGTGAAACGTGGCGCTGGGCAGTAACGTGAAACAACTCTCCCTTGGTGTCCTCTGTCATAGGACATCATTCAGAGGTCTAGTGGTTTGTTCAGATGCAGTTTTGAGAGCCTCAGTTGCTGCTTTTAGTCTGAAGAGGTTTTCTCCTCATAAGCCTTCCAAACAAACCCTACATGTTCACTCTGTCATGGGTTTTCAATTAAGCATGTCCAGGGAAGCCTGTAGGATCCAAGACGTAGCTCTTGGGTTCGAAATGTGCTTATGTAAGCACTGACCTTGGGGTGAATCTACTGTAATAGACACTCAGAGAAACTAGCAACTGTCTTGAATAAATTCTCATGGTAGAACGATGAACTTAAAATTATATGGAAGTGCTTCTGTGACCTTTCCAGATTGATGTGCACCACAAAATTGCTCCTCTACAACCATCTCTGACTTCATTCCATCTTGGCATTTTGTTAACACACAACTGAATTCTCTGAATCAGCAAAGTTTTTCAGCTTTTGTAAAAGTCTGCACACTTGATCAATTGAGGCTACCAAGTACTTTATCTATTTAGATATGAAATAGTCTGGATTTGCCAGATGATGCTCGTTTGCTGAAAGTAGGAGACGAGAGGTCGCAGGAGCGACAAGATTGCTCAAGTAAGAGCGAGCAGTTCCAGCGAGCACTCTGTCGGTCAGCATAAGTGACCTGAACTCAATTCGGACATCTACAGCCAGTCGGGTGACGTGGGAATGCTTTGGTCGGTTGAAGACCAGCAGTGCCGCGTCATTCTGGACCATCTGCATCTGGAGCTTTTGCAGACAATAACAAGAAAGCAACAAGCCAAAAATAGGGATACAGATCATTCATTTTACGCAATTTTTGACCGTTAACATGTCATGTTCCGCGGTACACGGGTGACCGCGCTAAAACATACTCTTTTCAATGCTATGGAAGCAGTAAGGGGGTACATAGTATTGCCTACAAAAAATACGTTTTTTTATGAATGTATAATTGCTTTATAGTATGAGCTACGTCAGATTATTTTATTTTAATCATGTCTTTACACACATCAATAACATGAGTGGCTCTAACTTTTGCAAGACTCCATCTTTGTTTTAAGGTTGCCTGTTTCTCAACAAATGGTACAAATCAGTTCAACTAATCAGTGAAAGCTCTTTCAAAACAGCTTCTACTTGATGAAATTATGACTTTGTGAGACTCTAGATTTCAGAAACCTGCCTGATTTCATCTTGTCTTAAAAACTAAATCAAAAAGGATGTCCTACAGCTTTCTGCTGCTGAAACTAACAACGATATGTAATCTCAGAGTGATAAGAAAAGGGGTTAAACTGATTGAGACACTTCCAGCCGTGGCGTGACCAGAGCCAGAGCGAGCGAGGGCCTCGATTTCAAATTTCACCCGTGTAGAAGACTGAACAGAGCAAATATCAGAACTGTTACCCGACACTGACGCTGAGTGCCCTTTCAGCGAGTTAACCACCAGAACGACCTTCCGTAACGACAGATCGAGATGCTATCTGAGAGGCAGCGCTCATCAAAACCGCAACAGCCAAATGGTCTCAACCTGAGTTTTCTTCTGGTCCAAGTGTCCAAGCGTCACCATGTCATGATTCAGTGTGCTATTTCAGTCACACACACAAAACATATTGCAATGCAGATTCTGTAGGTAGGAGCAGCTCCAAAGATCAGTGCATCGCTCTAAAAGTCTCATGCCTTTCTTCATGCAGTGAGCTCATAGACCACAAAGCTCTACTTTGCCTTTATGAATTATCAATAAGCACTTTTTAAAAATATGCACATCTGTCTCTGGTAGAGATACTTCAAGTTTTAGACCGTAGTGTTGCAACTAAGTTGCAGATGAGTCACCTTAATATATTTACTTCACACATTTACAACAGATTTCTTCATATCTTTTCTGAATTTTACATAAAGGGGACATCAGGACTCAGGAACACCTGTTCCAATGTCTGAAATGGTTGTTAAATCAAAACCTCATTTTGGGCGGCGCAGGTCTGAAAATATGTCATCCAGCGAGCTGTTCAGTGACATCACAGATCCAGCTGTGTAGAAGAACGTCCTGCTTGCCCATCTTTTCCCTCCACTAAGCACTTTAACATGCACCACCGGAGTTTTAACGCTGTTTTTAAAAAGATGCATGTAGCACTTACAGCCACACGGGTCCCAGTCAGCACAGAAAACTCCACACACTAATCACTTTCTGTCATGCACAAACAACTGACAACACAAACAAACAACCTATTCTGTAGAATTATCCATATTGTCTCTTGCACATCTAACGCATTGCATACATGCACACTTCAGTCACTATGTGTCCACAATGTTAGGGCAGTCATCATTAGTAGGGCTGGACCTGAATACTCAGATATGTGGATATTTTTTGTGATGCAGACATTGGAATTTCAAATTTAGTGCCTGAATTAAATTTTTGTTTTACACTTTGTTTGGAATACAGCACTAAAACGCCTTCCCTGTCGGCTGTGAACGTCACCTGCAGTGATGCTTTAGTTCATTTGAGCTGTTATGACGACACGCCAGAGACCTCAGCTGTGTCGTGCTCCTTTAGCATAAGGACAACCAGACTCGTCTGGTTCATGTGGGCCTCTTTGGTTGCAATTCACACAGTGCCCTCCTTTCCTCATGATGACAAAACTTTGAATATTTGTTGTAATTTACAGCTGAAGCTTCAGAGGCCATATAATGGCATTCAGGCCAGCCCTTGTCATTAGCACATAGTATGCTAATGCAAAGAGTGATTGTGCTACAGTAAAACTGGAAGCTGCCAACAAGACCGTCGTGACCAACTTCCCCTGGATTATAGCATCTGTGGACTGAAGAAGTAGCACATCTTCTGGGTATTTTCCACATGTGACTGATAGAACACATTCAACTGTGCAAAGTACCACATTTAGCAAAAATCAGTGCGTACCTAACGCCAACATCCCCACATCTGAGTTTAAGCCTTCAAGACGGATTTCTGATGTTGCCACCAAAATGTCCTGCTGTAGATGTCTGCCAGCAGCTACTCCAGCGAGGCTTGGCTGACAGAACGGGAGCCACTGTAACAATAACTGTACAAGTTAGGTTATTTTACCTCACCGGCCAAATATTAATGGTGTAAGTTAAATTAAAACAAAAACACTAATTATTATCTTTTAAAAATATATGTACAATACATACAAATATCAGTCCCACACCAATATGTATAATTCCCCACACTCAAAATATAATATACACACCCAATATATACAATTAAACCAGTTCAAGTCCAAAAAAGAGAACTCAGTCCAGTTCTACAAAAACAAACATTAAAAAAACAAGTCCATAGAAATACAATGCAACAACAACAAAAAAGACAGATGCTTCAATCCCTCCAGTTGTGTTGTGTCTCTGCACCCCAAGATATCCAATGGAGTTAATCCAACTAATAATATAATCCAGGGGTAGGGAACCCTGGTCCCGGAGAGCCGCAGTCCTACATGTTTTAGGTGGATCCCTGTTTCAGCACAACCATGATGAACATGACTGTGTCATTGGCAGTCATGTGCAGACCTTGGTAACAAGCTGATGATGAGTCCTAATTAGAATCAGGTGTGTTGAAACAGGGATACATGTAGGACTACGGCTCTCCAGGACCAGGGTTCCCTACCCCTGATCTAATCCAAACGTGAGTTCCAATTATCCAGTGAAGTCTTTTCTGCGTTGTGGTAGCGACTCTGTGATTTTAGCTCATCTCAAAAGCCTCCTGCTTCTTGTCACCTGAGCATAGAAGCCCCACCGCCAAACCATGCCACTGCAGGACTGTCTTAAAGGACTCATTTCATCTCAATATTATCTTCTGTTTCAGTCATTTGTCATGTTTGAATATTTTCCTCATAACATCGTGTTTGCAAAAGAACAATATATCTCAAAGGGCCCCATTTGTGAAAAACAGTTTAACCTTGCAAGGATTTCACCACAAACTGTTATTTAAAAAAGCAAATCACACTTTTTTTCATGTGGCAATGTCACACCACAGCGGATCGTTTCAGGACCCTTCCAGTCTTACGTCTGCTGGGACCTGCAGTCAATCATCCCACAACTAACATGCTGACAGCAGTAGGCTTGCCTGACTGCAGCGTGTCTGTTCCCCATATGGCTGGGCATTAAGACAGCTGGCAACCAACAGATTGCAAAGAGGTCTGTTAGTCCTTTCAGCTCTGACAGCACTTGTTTCAGATGTTGATTTGTTAGAAACACTTGACTTGAGGATGTAATATCAATTAGCGTCAGGGGTTAAAATGATACTAAACCAGCCAAACTACAATTACTGACCATAACAAAAGTTCAGCTGGTTTCTCAAAGTAGAAGAGCCTTCTAAAACACTCTGTAGAAAACCTGTGGGTGATGTCACAGAGGCTTTGTTCAGTTCCTCTCATACAGTCTATGGTATGTACTTGTGGTATTTATTTAATTATTTATTTTATTTTATTTTGTTGTTGTTTTTTTAATCCAACATTGTTTGCACAACTTGATTGAAAAGTCCTATACAAATATTAGAATGACTCCGGGTCTCCTTGACCTTCTCACATAACCAAGAAAACTCTTTAAAAGATTTGAGATGAAATTTATTTCTTTTCTGATTTTGAGAGGAGTACCTGTGATTTCTGACACTTAAGGGACAAAAATGTATTTTACTCTCAGTTCTGACATGCAGGGACTCCTCAACTCAATGGCATTGCACTCAGTTTCAAACTAGGACATTTATTTCATGCCACTTCTCACACTTTCTTGTCTGAATCTCAATGCATCCTTGAGAAAACCAAACGCTTTCAAAATGTCAAAAATCAATTCTTTAAATGAAGTAAGACAGTCAAAACCCTGGATAGATGCAAGCAAGTGTAAAAGACCAAGCAGCACTTTTGTCAGCCTTTTTGTAATAACAGTTTGTTCTCGTGGCCCAGAGAGCATCCAGTAACTGTAAAGAGAGTCGTGATCCGTGTGACCGCCGTGTGCCCTTGCAAAATCCATCTGTCACTGTGAATGAGCTTATCAATTGAGTCACTGCAGAGCAACATAGAAGATAATAAATAAATGATGCATGATAAATTATATTTACACTGACCTGACCTGACAGCCTCTCATGTCCGTGTGGGAGTCTGCAGGAAACTGTTGGCTGATTTTCATTTCTGTTTTGAGGATCACAGTTTCTTGATTTGACCCACTTCAAATGCTTTTTCTGTTTTCCTCAGCATCTACTGACTGTTAACAATCATCAACAAGCAAAACAAGAAAATGAACTGCACTTTAGTAGTAGTTTTATATATGTTGATTCAATCAGGACCGGTTCCCCTCCCATTTCCAAAAGCACAGAACGTACCAAGCCAGTTGCACCAGGGCGAGTTTTATGCAATGACTTGTACAGAAATGTCCAGGGACCAATAATCAAAACAACCAATATGGCAGCAGAATTGTTAATAACACCTGGGATCAACATTGTTTTACTGCAAAACCAACAACAGTCATTCACCAGCGTTCCTACTCCACTGCACAACATTCAGACACTGTTAAAACATCAAACACTACTAATGAGAAGACACTTCATTTAATTAATTCACATAAAGATAGAACTAGAAATGGAGCCTACCATTGGAAACTGGGAAAGAGGTGGATTTTTGTTTTTTTGTTTTTTGAAGAGTGGCAGCAAGGTTGGCAGGGGACAAACCAAAAGGGATCTAAGCAGAGGTTATGTCTCAGACTGCAAGAGAAGCTCAGCTTCCCATAAAATGTCAAAAAATAAGTAGTCAAATATGTCCAGTTGTGTTAACATTTCACTGAGTACAAATGTGTTTGAACACGTTCATCTGGAAGACGAGTTCATTCTGAAGCGTCAATGCCATAGATAGATAGATTGATGGATATAACTTTATTAATCCCCAAAGGGAAATTCAAATTATCAAGTGCTCATCATCATCAAAGTGTAAAAAAAAAACAAAAAAAAACATCTAGTTACTAAAATAGAATTTAACAGTCTTCTTGCTGTGGGGACGAAGGATCTCCTGAATCTTTCTGTCCTGCAGCAGTGAGAGGAGCCGACTGCTGCAGCTGCTTCT